>ML822213.1:0-27012 GCA_009831015.1 Picea engelmannii | reverse complement strand
TTCAGTGAAATATTTTTATCTTTCACTTTCAAGAAGACATGCTCGCCCACTCTAAATTCTCTATGTGTTCTACCTTTGTCCACATAAATTTTCTTCCTATCCTATGCAACCCCTAAATTATTCTTTATTTTCACCATCTTCTCTTCCATTTCCCTAAGAATATTTGGCCCAATGGTGGCTCTATCAACCAAATTATCCCAACTCACAGGTGTGTTACACCTCCTTTCATACAAGGCTTCAAATGGGATCATATTCAAATATGGCATCAGTCAATTCAATTGATCAAACTATGTTACATTAAATTCATCAATCCATGATTCGTAAATTTATGAAGTGCATACACTATATATGCATGATTTGTTTTATGACTAATTTCTAAATGAACAAATGGAATTACAAATTCTTAGTGCTCTACTACAAGAATGATTTTAACAAAATTACTACAATGCTATAGAAACATAATTAATGCAATGCTACATAAATGATTCCAGGAACTTGAATTTGTTAACCTACTAAAATATCAATTGCAATGGTTGTGTTGAGCGCTCAACACAACCTAAATCCTTGTGAAATTTTATCACTTTTTGGGTACCACTTGTTTTTTTTTACTATCTAATTTGGGTTCACTTTGGGGTATGGTTTATTTTGTTTTGTTTTCATGACTCTTATCAATCAAGTCAGAATGGTTGAACTTGTTAAATAAAATCTTGTGTATAAAAGAACTTAACATCCTAACTAAGAATCTACAGCTAACATTGCACCTAACGCACTTATGTTTAGCATCGGAAAAATTCAAGCAGGTAAAGTGGCCCCACAGTTACACTAATCATCGATTGTCGATGCACCATCGGCATCAACAGAAGGTGGAGTTGGTTTGCCTGAGTTATTCTCCATGAAGTTTCAAGAGCTATATGATCCTCATCAATGTCAACAAAATACAGGAGGGATAGACATTGAAAAAATCCATAAAGAAATTATCGATAGCCGATGACCGATGCACTTGATCGGGGTCGGGGAAAATCTAAAAAAGATTAAAAAAAATGATTTTTTCTACATTAAAGAAACCGTCGATCGTCGATCCCTGATACAGTTTTGGCATTGGGAATTTTTCGAGAGAGTCAACCTGGGAGCACTTGGGTAGGTTTATCGTCAATCACTGGTCCTTGATACTTTTCGATGTCGACAATATAGAATCGGGTTTTAGAACATGTATCTTATTGAAAGTCCCGATTCCGATTAACACATGTAAATGAAGATGCTAGTCTCGAGTTCCACATGTCTTTGTCATGTAGGGGTTTTTCATAACCTGGTTTCATCCCGATTCATATTAAGGTTCCATGTGTCCTAGTCACACCTCCTAGTCATATTTTCCGTGTTAGATATGTACAACAAGATTGATCGGCATCAGATAGTTTGAAAGATGATATCAACGAAAAGTGTTCGAAGAAGAATCATGACCCCCAACTCACCAACTAGACTGGTGAAACAATGGGATGTTTTCAACATAATATATGATTGTATTATGACATTTAGTAGACCAGTTAACATTTCATCCAACATTTGTTTCTACCTCGTGCACCGATTGAACAACAACAATTTAAAATCACCGATAGGCCATGTTACAAATCACGCCTACTCCGTCAACCCATGATCAAATTTAATTTTAAACGTCTTTGAATATATGGGGGAATATTTAATAGAAATACACTCATAACCTGAATTTAATGGCTGATGTGACAAGGTAAGTTCATCCCTATTTAAATCTCTAGAATAGTTTTGAACAATTTCATTCTGCGCACAAGTTTGAATTCTAGATCATCTGAAGAATAAAAAAAAGTGTTTTGAGACTATGTTGATCCTCAAATTATCAAAACCAGGTTAAAAACGCTAGAGAGTTATGTGTTCAAGTTTGTCAATTTGGCGGTCGTGATTTATATATGCATTGGATTTCTTACACAATCTCTAACTATGTTCTAGTTGTAGGTAAAGTGCCACCAAGAAATCCAACCACCATATGCTCGCCGAGAGCACTCAAGCTAAAGGAAGTTGAAATAGGTGAATGTTCTTCTCCTAGTACAACAAGGCATTTGGAGTATACTCCCAGGGTAGAGCCGGTCATAAAAACATAAAAAAATAAATCCTTTTTCCAACCTCTGGTCTTTAGTGACACAATGTTAAGAACCAAATATCAATATAGCATAGAAAAACCTCAGAATAAGTACTCAACGCCTTGAAAAAGAGATAATTTAAGATAATAATCCTCTTCAAGGGGGCAACCTCCTTTTAACCCACATAAATGTTCAAGTACAAGATGATTCAAAATGAAAATGTCTCCTTCGTATATATAGGAGACTAGGAGGTATAATTACAACTAATGGAATAAAGACGACATAAATAAAATAACATTACTAATCTAATATGCCCCAATTAAGGGGTAATGAGCCAATATTGGGGATTAACATGCCCCTCCCCTTGAGACAAGTGTTGTCTGCAATGCTTGTGTAACTCTGGATGCTTCTGTATAAAAGACTCATCTTACTAAGTGGAATCTTCAGCCGATAGTTTCCTCCATTTAATGAGATACTCTAAAATGGGTCTATTCCTCAGTTGGTGAATTCTTGTGTCAGTGATGGCTTCAGGCTCCAATATGATTTTTCCTTCCTTATCAAGTTCTGGAAATATATTTTGAACTGGGATCTTGTCACCTATAACCTTCTTTAAGCATGAAACATGGAAAATTGGGTGTACTCGTGAATATGCAGGCAACTCCAATTTCTATGCCATAGTACCAATATTTTGCAACACCTTATAAGGGCCATAGTACTTTGGTGATAATTTATAATCCTTCTTGGCTTGCTTGAGGGGCATCTGTTTGTATGGTTGTAGTCTTAAAAACACCCAATTCCCTACTTCAAAACTTCTTTCACTACAATGTTGATATGCTTGTTGTTTCATGCGATTTTGTGCCATGGTCAAGTTGTCCTTTACGATTTGGAGAACTTGTTGATGCTCGATGTGATATTCCACTGCTTGAACCTTAGATTTTTCTTTTAGAGAAGAAGTGATGGAAGGAGGGTGGTATCCATGGAGTGCCATAAATGGTGTCATTTTTGTTGCAGTATCAAAGGAAGTGTTATACCACCATTCTTCCAAGGGTAACCATTTGAACCATTATGTTTGTTTATCAGAGACAAAGCAAAGAAGGTAGCCTTCCAAACATTTGTTCACTATCTCGGTTTTTCCATCATATTGCGGATGATAGGATGAGCTATGAGCCAATTGAGTACCCAAACAAGAAAATAATTTTGTCCAAAAATGTCCAGTGAAGATGGGATCTCTGTCACTTACAATAATCTTTGGTATTCCATGTAGCTTTTGAACTATCTCCATGAATGCGATGGCAACTGTACTAGATTTGAAGGGATGAGAGAGTGCACAAAAGTGTGTGTACTTGGTCAGTCTATAAATAATCACCATGATGACACTCTTTCCTTTAGACTTCGGTAACCCTGTGATGAAATCCATGGAAACCTCCTCCAAACACTAACCTGGGATGGCTAATGGTTGTAAAAGACCTAGGGTTTTAATTGTTTCCACCTTATTTTGTTCGCAAACCAAACATTCTGCCACAAACCTTTGAACATCAGTTTTAAGGCCATCCCAAACAAAATCCTTCTGGACCCTATGGTAGGTTTTCAAAAATCCCGAGTGCCCTCCTACTGAAGAGGTGTGCAATTCCAATAGTACCTTTTGTTTGAGTTGGGAGTTCTTACAAAAATATAAGTGATATTTGTACGATAGTGAATCATTTTTCCATGTAAATGTATTTGATGCATTGGAATCCTGTTGCAACCTTTGAATGAGAGTCCACACTTTTTCGTCATTCTTCCATTCATCCCTTGCTTCTATTATCCAATCGGGTTTGATGATCGAGATAGCATAGAGAAAGGCCTCAACAACTTCATCCTTTCTTGAGAGTGCATCTACCACAACATTTTTCTTCCCCTTTTAATAGATGCTTTCAAAATCATAACCCAATATCTTGGTTACCCATTTTTGTTGTTCTTTTGAAGATAGTATTTGTTCCAAGAAGTATTTAAGACTATCATGATCTGTTTTGACCTTTAAGTGCCTACCTATTAGGTAAGGACGCCATTTCTTCAATGCATGTAGTATTGCCATAATTTCCTTCTCATAAATGGGTTTGTGTAAGTCCTTTCCCTTGAGTGATTAACTTTCAAAAGTCAGGGGCCTTCCTTCTTGCATTAGGACAACACCAATTCCATTTCCCGAGGCATCACATTCCACAAT
The DNA here is from genome assembly GCA_009831015.1 of Picea engelmannii. Taxonomy (NCBI): domain Eukaryota; kingdom Viridiplantae; phylum Streptophyta; class Pinopsida; order Pinales; family Pinaceae; genus Picea; species Picea engelmannii. The sequence continues at coordinate 22,701 of ML822213.1, read as the reverse complement.
AAAGGTTTTTGTGAAGTCTGGAGTGGTCAAGACAGGATCTTCAAATAATTTGGAATGCTTATCAATGATCTCTTGGAGATATTGAGTAATAGATGGCTTAGATGTTTGAAAATCTAGTGAGCATAGTTGTGCAATGACGCCTTGATTCCCAGGTAAAATCATGAAGATGGGTTACACTTTTGCTTCTTTTATGAGAAAAAAAACTGTATTTTCACAAGTACTTCAACTTCCGCCATACAAAAGTATTTTTTTTATTTGGAATTTCACTTTACAGTAAAAACAAAACTTGTGAATAATTTTGTTATCTTTCCAATGACTATTTTTCAATTTTTTTTGTATCACGATTTGATATGTCAATTTGACAATTGTTTAACAATATGTTCCTTAAACATGAAAGGAATGATAATGAGTAACTTTTTTCTACAACAATGTATCTATTATTAAACATATGTTTTTAAGAAACGAAATGTACTGCAACAATCTATAGAGACTCTGTTTTATTATGACTATAATTTTAAATCTAATGGATGAATATTATAATTTCTAGAATTTTTTGAAGTTGACCAAGCTGAAAACGTTGCAGATTTTAAACACATGTTTTTCTACACCTTGTATCTATCTTAATTTTTACTTAAAACTAAAATCTAAACATACCCTTTTGAAAAGAAGAGTTTAAGGATTATGAATATATTTTTTTCTAAATGTTTCACTGTATATTTTTAGAGATACCAATATTTCATTTCATCGAATCATAATGTCCGCTGAAAATATTATGCAGTGATTTTTTTAAAAAATAAAATAAAATTAGATAAAAATAAAGAAAATGAAAACAAATTATAGGAATTGAAAGTAGATTCAATTTTGGAAATGGTAGTGTCATTTTCGAAACCAAATTCTCAGTATTTTCTGGAGTCCGCAACCTCCAAAGTTTAGGTAAGATTGGGGAAATTCTCTCGTTTTTGTTTTCAGTCCCAATTTCATGTCTTTGGCCGAAACCTAGATTTTAACGGAATCCGTTAAAAATAAACATTTCGACCAAAATATTCTTATCACAGGAAAATAATTCATCCAAAAAAAATTGTACACGAATTTCGAGGGTGTCATCAGGCCGTCGTTCAATTTGATGTGCAAATTTTCGGTTGAACATTTTTTCAGCCGAAAAAAATCCTAGCAACATTTTTTCGGCCAAAAAATTGCCGCTAGGAATTTTTGAGACCCGATTGTCGCGAAAGTGTTACCCATATTCATGATTTTACCCTCCCCTTTTTCAATAATTTTGTCATGCCATTAGAGCTTATCACCTTACCGGGTTTCCCTGTGATACCTCTTGACTCAATTTCTTTTCCTTCCAATGAAAATTTCATGAAAAGTTCTTGAAAATTAAAAGCCATTGTTCCTAATGATTGTAACAATTGGATTCCTAGTACAACATCAACACCACCCATGGGTATAGCAATCATTGGACTATTCATTTCATATTCCCCCATAGTGAGATTGAACTTATTGCATTTTCCTGAGCAATTGATAGTTCATCCATCTGCAATCACTACTTAAAACTCTGGCACTGGATATACAAAGAAATTGAGATCTTTGGCTAATTTATAGTGAATGAAATTATGAGTACTGCCAGAATCAATTAGGACTATTACCTTTTTCTTTTTGATGTATCCTTCGATCCTGAGGGTTTGAGGAGTGTTAATTCCATCCAATGCGTTACACGATATCGTGGGAGTCAACTCTTCAAACGAAATTGCTTCTACGTTTTCATCTTGAGATGGTTTTTGTTCTTGTTCTTCTTCATCTTCACAATCTATGTAGAATAATTTCTTCTCACCACACTTATGTCCCTTACCGTACTTGTTGTCACAATTAAAGAATAAACTTTTTTCTTTTCTTTCCTCTAATTGTTGAGGTGTCAACCTTGTAGGTTGAGGTGTTTTATAAGAAGGAGCATTATTCTCTCTATAGATGTTAGGATTGGTCCTTCTAGTAGCCATAGCCATATTTTTACTTTCAACATTTCTTTCCGCCCTAAATGCATTCTCCAATGATTTGGGTTCCCAAAGGCAAACCTCATGTTGAATGCTATCCTTTAAAGTTCCTATGAATACATCAATCAAGTGCTCATCTGGAATATTTGTTACCTTTATATTCAATCTTTGGAAGTTCTCAATGTGCTCGATAAGTGAACCCTTTTGCTTGAGATTTATCAATTGGCTAAAGAAGGTATTGATCCTTGTATCCTCATAGTGTTCTATCATTTATTCCATGAAAATTGTCCAAGTGATGAGTGATTTGCAAGAACAAAGCCATAGATACCATACAAATTGATTGGGTTCTAAATATAAAGAAGAAATTTGTACCTTTTGTGTATGTGGCACATTATGTAGATCAAAGAATTTCTCCATTTGAAGTATCCATGTGATTGGGTCCTTGCCATCAAACTTTCTCATATCGATCTTAGGAGCGTGGTTGGTCTTCGACCCAAAGTTGGAGTTTCTCCATTCTTGATTCACCTTCCTTGTGTCCTCATCATGAATTTCATGGGATACATTTTCTCTTTTAGGTGTCCTCTCTATTAGTAAAATTTTCAATCCTTCCATGATCTCCCCTTTTAAAGTGTCCATCTTAGTATTTATTGCCTCAAACTTAGCTTCTGTTGAATCCATCATCTCTTGTAGGTCATCTTTTGTTACTGTCTTCTTTTGTAAATCATTTATGTCCCTACACATTTCTTCACCTTCATCAAGAGTCTAGGTAGGATTGTTTGGAGGCTTATTTGGTGTAGAAGTTCCCCTTTTTGGTGGCATGTTGGCCAAGTATCACTTTAAACCTTGTTTTTGAGGTGGTTATGCTAGACAATCTTCCTTTTATTGTATCTCCAAAATTTCAGCCCTTCTGAGTATGAACTTTTATTTTTTGTAGGTCTCTGATATTTCGTCTCTTCAATGCCATAGGTCAGATAAAAATTGGATGTGCCAAGTGGAATTTACGGTAACTTCCCCACAACTTTCTGATTTTGGGCCTTTCCAGGATATCTTACTTGTATAGCATGCCCCGTACAAAATAATTGATATAAAATTTTGAAACCCATACCAGAACTAGTACAGGCTGTCCACTATCCAATGAAACTAGTCTCACTCAATTTGGATACTCTAGTAAGACGTTATGATTGTTTTACCCGAAACACCTTCTTGAGACTAGTCAATAGGACTAGTCAGATACCCTATCTTCCACAAGATGTATCTACAAATTTAAGATGACCCAGAAGATGATTTTGCTACTACAAATAAATTACTAATTTCTATGAATAGCCTCCATATTTCAGGGTTTGAAACATTACAAAAAAAAAATTATAGCGAAAATTTTGCCATGACTCAATTTAGGATGATTCCAGAACCCTATCTTACAAAGGCTGTATCTCCGAAAGTATAATGCCTCGGGAGATGAAATTTTAACCCAACGTACCTTGATCCGTCTACTAAATATCCTCCAAGTTGTTCCTTATGAATCATTGTAGAAAAAAGTTATAGGGAAAATTCCTCGGTGTCTCAGATGTAGCAGCGAAACCCCAATACCTTGAGCTCTGATACCATATGTTAAGAACCAAATATCGATATAGCATAGAAAAACCTCAGAATAAGTAATAAATGCATTGAAAAAGAGATAATTTCAGATAATAAGCCTCTTCTACGGAGAAAACTCCTTTTACCCCACATAAATGTTCAAGTACAAGATGATTCAAAATGAAAATGTCTCCTTGGTATATATAGGAAACTAGGAGGTATAATTACAACTAATGGAATAAATATGACATAAATAAAATAAGATTACTAATCTAATATGCCCCAATTAAGGGGTAATGAGCCAATATTATGGCTTAAAACACAAAAGAAAGAACCAGATCCAAAGTAATTCTCCCACAATGGGGGGACCTTTTCAACAGAATCAACCGGGAGGAGTACCCAGACTGTATCCCACACAATGACTCAGATGTAAGGCCACTCAATGACGAGTTTTTTCCAAACATCCAACGATCATATTTGCACTTGGTAGCCAATAGAACCCCGATTTTCCCTTGCATGGAGGTTTTGAAGTGGATAATCGACCATACAGACACGCATAAGTGCTTGATCAACGATGGGAATGGCAGGTGTGTTGGATTTTTCCTCCCGACTAAAATCCATAAGTACTAAAATTTTAGATACCTAGAGGAGCGGATAAACACAGAATTCATGGTGAATTTATATGAATTCCATGACACCAGCTGGTTGATGGCCTCATGGTGGAAGGAGGACAAAAAGTTTACAAACTGGAGCAATGGCTAGTATGGAACAATCAACCTGAGGGAGGCATACATCTACTTGATGGCTCTCATCTGATGACTGTATGGAGTGAAGGATTGCTCCATTTTTTTGGAAGCATGGATGCCCTTGGAATACACAGTGGTGATCTCTGGAAGCAGCTTCAACTGGGGAGTGATAATTTCCAAACAATTGAGCATTCGTGTATAGTAGGATCAAACACCGAAAGAAGGGGAATCACCTGTTTTCCACATGGTCTCTTTCCTGCTCGATGTGATCTGTGAAATAAATGTCTTCTTCATCATGAATTTAAGGTAGCATGTTGTAGAGCTCCCTGTTCACGTTTATTTCAGCATACTTTGGGAGAACATGTACAAAAATTCCTACACACTCATTTGCGATGAATTCATCGCTCGTATTCACTTTATTATATTTAAAAAGGAATTCCTGAGATTATCCACAACATCCAAGAAAATGTAAGCGAAGGTAGGCCACTGGTATTTGGATGAACACTCAACCTATATCAGGGTGTTCGAGGTCACTGAAGCACTGCATCCACTTCCCGCTCATGTCCCAGACTGGCTCATTGTGGGATAAATATGCTATTAGACCATCCTACAGGGATATAATTCCACACTAGTCAAGGAAAAGAAGTGGTATTTCATACCCTATAGTTTCTATGTGTGGTTTTATTTGGTAAAGGACACTGCTCAAGCCAAACATGAAGGGATGAGTTAACTTGAATTCAGGTTCCTGACAGGCCGATTCTTCAAGCAAGATCCTAAAGGTCTGGTCCTCCAACATGCTTCAGAGGCATCATCATGTTGTCCATACGCGCATGATAAATTTGAAGATGAAATTTTCATAGAGTGCACTCATGACTGGGAAGAGGTAGTATAGAGGATGGCCCACCAAAATATGACCAAGTTTAAGGCCATGAGCATGGATGAATAGGTGGGGAAAATAGAGCAGTCGGCTCAGGAAGTCCTTGGAGCTAGGGAAGAAATCAGAGCGATAGAGACTATATAGGCACAAAGAAGAGGATTTATCTTGCTAGAAGGGGCGCAAAGAATCATTTATCAGTTGCAGAATGACCCTGACCTTGTATATATGTCGAGGATTCCTGCTGATCACCCAATCGAAAGAAGAGGAGAGCCAAGTGGCCTAGAGCCAATACAAATTGAAGAAATCACCGGGCCAGATAACCCTGAAGTTTCACCACCACAGATTAGATCACCGGGGGGAATTTCAACCCATCTTGAGAGAGAAAGGACACTAGGTAGGACAAGTGTACCAAACCCCTTGTTTGAATTAATAACCATCTATGATGATGAGGAGAGCTCAGAGGTGTACTTGGTGACTCCAGTGTAGATTAAAAAGGAAAAATAACCTTAGAGAGAATCTACCCCAGGTCTCAATGCTCCAATCCAAAGCCTTAAGAAGAGAAACCATGAGGTCAAAAGTTCCTTATACAATGCGCTACTCGACTTACTGGGAACCCCAATGGACAACTGGAGGAATGAGATGGGATCGGGAGGTCAGAAAGAGTAAGTTCCACAACAAGAAATCAACACACTGAAATTTGATTACCAAGTAAGTACCAGACCTATCCCTAAATATTCAATTTCGGTCGATGCCTCACCAGTCAATGCAGAAAAAATGGAGGTCGAGCCATATGGACATATTGAATAAGTCCAAGAACTAATTATGGAATAGATACATATGACCGAGAACTTGAGAAATACTCTAACCTGGGGAAAACTACAAATCACCAAACCGATTGATGAGGTTGCCGACATACAAGAAATCGCCTATGAGAGGAAGAGAAATACCATCATGAATAGTACCACTAAAATGAGGAGGTTCACATTAGAAAACTCGATCGTCAACACTAATGAGGAGAAGTTTCTCATCACAGAGCATGCCAAGATGTCTAAGCTTATTAGCGCAGGGAGGGTATCATGGATGCCACATTGGAGAAAGAAAGATGAGATGAAAAGGAGCTGGTCGTTGCACTTAAGGAGTTCGAGCATCTGCACCATTTGGAAAAATACTATCAGGACTCTACACAGGCCACGGTGTTTTTGAGAAGTGAGTTCCAAGACGCCTATGCCAAATTCACGAATGAACGATGCCTTTTCACTTCAGGTATAACTGACTTCCAAGAAGACAACCTTATGACGCTAACAACCTACAAGGACATGGAAAGGTGGTATGATAAGGCTCACCAAGTAGTAGAAAGGATCGATTACATAAACATGGTTCAAAAGGGCTGAGACAATGAAGAGCATGGCATTTGGATGCTGAGGGACAACAACATATATCGGATCAGGAAACCATCTGAATACTGGGTAAAGATGGCCTAGGAGCCTCAGTGGGAGATTCAGGAGAAGTGGGCCGATTGTAAAAAGAGCTGGGAAAAGATTAATCAGGAGTTGAAAGAAATCGACCTCTCAGAATTCGACTCACCCGAGGACTTTGTTGACCTGCATGACATAGTCAGGAAACATGCAGAATAAGATTCAACATGGACAGTAGAGATAGAAAATTTGGCGAGCATGGCACCAAGTCAAGTGCAACAATTCATGGAGTGTCCGAGTAAGGCTCGAGCAGTTTTACAATGGTTGAGTATTAAAATGATTAAGTACATATCACAGGCAGTAGAAGTGAAAAGAATTATTTCAACCCTGATGGACTAGTACAGGTTCCTTGATGCCAACACATGTGAGGAAATGTTCATCAAGTGGTTAGAGTATGAGAAGATTCATCCACTCCAGTAAAATTATTTGATGATTCTTAGAAGACAGAGAGATGAAAGAGCCATGTGGTGATATTTTGTTTTACTTATATTGCACTTATAATAGCTATTTTTAGTTAATGATTCATTATAAATAAGAGGATTGACCTTTTAGCAAGTCGATCGTTTTGGCTAAGACCCTCATTTTTGGAATTGTAAAAAATTATTTCCGAACTACCTTAATTGAGAAGTTTTGTTTAGGACTAGAGACAAACTTTTGTTTTTCATTAAAGGCTTGTGTGATTGGATTTGAGGAGGAATTACTTCCAACTTTATTTCATGAATGGATGTTGTAATGAGTAAGAGTTTCTAAATCTATTGATAAGTTAACTATTTCAATATTTTTGTAGTTCTTGTATCTAATGATGAAAGAAAATCATTGTGTTAATGTGTGATTAATGGTAGAGCTAAGGAAATTATTTTTCTTGCCATCATTTTATTACATGTATGTTTTCTTTTGATAATTGTATCTCAGTCAATAATTGAAATACCAACAAGTTAATGTATTAGTACTAGGCTTGTCAGAAGTTTGAATATCTTTGTCTACATGCTTGAGCACAAGGGTTATACTAAGACCATCCTTCTTCAATAGTTAAGATCCCCCCTTTTACTAGTTGGTTTATACCAGCACACATATTTTAATTAGACCTATCTAATAAAAGAAAATACAAAAAGAGAATGTTTAAAATGAAGGAAGAAATTTCATAAGAAGATATCCTATCAATCACTACATAAATACCATCGATAAATTGGATGGATTGAAAGATGTGGAGAACCATTCCACCATTAAACACTGCAGATTCTAATTGGGCCTCTGTGGCAAGTTTGGTTCTTTCTATAATATTTCACGCAACCTATAGATTCAAAACAATCCACATGCATGGCTAGTCATTCTCATGACAGCCCACACACACTGAGTAGTCTTGAAATGAGTAACTCAACTGAGCAAGAGGAATAAATTCTATTCCATTAAATACCTTACACTCTTCCTCACAAGGATTTGAACCAATTCAGAAGCATCACAATATCTTACGCCCAACAAATTGGATCATTACCCTTAGCTCTATTACTTCATCGTAGAAAACAAGTAAGAAGACTAGTGGTCGACACCCTCGACCATGTTTTTCTTCAGATAGTAGAAGACTTGATATATTTAACCCTCACTGATATCGAAAATCCCCTTAATGTGATCCCCGAAAGGCCAGTTGGTAACTACTCTAAGCCCAACGATGTTGAATCTGACGATGAAGGGTTTAGCTCGGATCGCTCAACTTCAGAGTCAGATAACATGGAGGATAATATTGATCATAATTAAGAAATGGGAAACCCACATCAAAATAATCAACCTTTGTTGGCCAAATATGCTCTAGAAATCCCAATATGGGTACATAACCTCCCTCGACATCCAAAAATGTTACTCCCCAAATTTTACCCTAAAACCTCAGGATTTCCTGAAGACAATATTAAGAAGTTCATACTAGCTATTAGACTGATGAATGTCCAACATGAGAACATAGTATGTAGGATTTTCCCCTATAACTTTGATAATTCTACCTCAACATGGTATTTTAACTTGCATGTAGTGTCCATAACGAGTTGGACAAAGTTCCAAAAAGATTTCTTAGACAAATTTGCAGAAGAAACTAGTACATGATCTTTAATGGCTAAACTGTTCGCCACCACCATGAGTCCAAAATAAAAGGTGAAATACTTCAATCAACGATTTACCACTATCCTAAAAATATTTCAACCCAAAGCTAAACCCAGTCAGGAGTTGCAAATAGAGGTATATTATAATTCTCTCCCTACTTCTATTTCCATGTTTGTAAAAAGGTCTTCCAAGCATACCCTAGGTGAAAATTTTGAGGAAGCCAAAACAATTGAATTCCAAATGAAGGGATGTAAAGAGGGCCAAGTCTCACTAGTTAAGAAGGAAGCTCAACCTCCACCCAGGAGAGGACTCTTGTTGACTAGAACCCTAGGGAAACAAATAGAACAAGGCCCCGAAAAGGGAAGTGGAGACATAGAAGACCTACAACGGATGATAAATACATTGTCAAATGAAATCATGGAGATGAAAAGTATTGCAGGGGAAGGAAACCAAGGCCAAAGGCCTTATAAAACCCTTTTTAAGAGAAACCCATCATTCAAAGCAATTGAACCTCCCCTAGCCAACTTAAACACCGACCTGAGAAATGTAGCATCTGACTCTTTCTGTACCTATCATCAAGAGAAATTTTTTGAAAGAGACCATCCACAATGGGTGCATGCTAGGAATTTGATGGCCAATTGATTCCTAGATGAAGTTTCCCTTACCAAACAATCAAGTGGCTCAACGTTGAATATTTTTGATTAGGAAGAAGTTGACCCGCTGGAAGAAACAACCATGTTGTTGTGGGATCCTGACTTGCCAATGCCTTCCGATGATATATTTGAGGTTCAAGAACCACCCATTGAGGTTTTGGTTGTGTAAACGTGAAGTAGGGGTGAGACGGTGTCAAATGAACTTACCATTTCCCAAACTTCGAGAGGAAAAGAAACAACCGATCACCTGAAAGAACCTTTTGTCTCCCAAACAACTCTTATAAACATCCATGCACGAGAATCACCCAAGCTAGACTACAACATAGTAGAAGACTTAAAATGATCAAAGGCTAATGTGTCGATCATGGACATGTGTAGAATTCCCCACCAAAAGGACTTTCTGCTACAAGCCTTGAAGTCAGTAGAAACCCCTATATATGAACTGACCAAGGGGAAAATCCAACTCCCATGGATCTAAAAAAAAACAAATGTGAACACTTGCTCTGTAGATAAAAAAGGAAATCCTTTTGTCCCACCTTTCCTTTTAACGTTTGAAGTCTTCAGTATAAACCTCCATAATTCTTTAGTGGACTTAGGGGCATCCTCTAATGTCATGCCATTATATATCTACAAGAAACTAAACACAATCCCACTCAAAAGTGATAAACACGTTATACAACTAGACATAACTCATGTAAAAGTTATTGGAGAACTCAAGGTTGTCATGATCAGAATGGCTACACACCCGAAATTTTTTCAAGTAATTAACATCAATGTAGTATATATACTAGAAGCTTATGGACTGCTACTTAGTCGAGATTGGTATGAGAAGTTGAATGGATATTTTAGCACAGACTGGGCTCACCTCTAGTTTCCATTAAAGGGACACACAAACATGATTAGGATCGATAGGGAAAGGTATCTCAAACACACTGCCATTGATTTAGAATCCCTCAAAGAACCGTCATCACCAGATTTCCCCATGCTAGGAAACTACTCCTGTGATTATGATTTTGGAAATTTCTCCCCTCTCTCATCTGATGTACCTCTTACTCAAAACTCTGAAATGGATTTTCAAGTAAACCTATGGAAGAAAAGCTCTTCTATCAAGAACCTCTGTTCGAAACCACATAAAAAGTAGGCGAAGAGAGGGAAGTTAGTAGGCATGGAGAGACTGATCATTTCCACTCACAAGTTTGGACCTTCTACTTTGATGGGTCTAAATCGCAAGAAGGGTCGGGAGAGGAATGTATCCTCATTGACCCAAAGGGGAAGCAAAATTTCCTATCCCGCAGACTAGAATTTGAATGCACTAATAATACTGTCAAGTATGAATCTTTAGTGCAAGGACTAAAGAAATACATAGACTTAAATGTTAAAGAACTAAAAATTTTCAGGGACTATGAAATTATCGTTAGGAATGTAACAAATACTATACATTGCAAATCTCCCCACCTGAGGAATGTTATAGCAAGATTTGCCTCACCATTTCTATCTTGCACAGAGGGACTTTTTCCATTTCCCTATGTAGACTTCTTATCCCTTTTTGATGAATCCAGAGCTAAAAATATACATTTTTCCACATATACGCTCCCTATTAGTTATATAAGATGTGTATACACTTGTTGCTCCATTACATCTTGTGTATATCGAGATTTTTGCTAAATAATACAAAATGAGGTCAGGTTTCCATGTCACGACAGAAGATCTCTGATCCTTGGCCTTCCATATACTGGAAACATTCTTACTCAACCCTTCAGTTTCATTTTGAGGGCTATAAGAGAACAATTTTGAACTATGGAAAAGAGGAGAAGGCATTCAAATTTGAGAGAAAAGATACTCTGGAGAAATTACTTCATATTGAGTCTGCATCCCTTTGTTTCTCAACTCTGAACACAGTGTTTAGCCCCCAAGCTCTTCCCTTATTATTGAGAGGACCTCTTTGCCTCTTTCTCATGAGCTTGCCTTTGGTGGAGGATTGAAGTGGCGGGGACCCAGTTGGAAGGAACTTGGTTTCTTGGTTTTGAACCGTGTAGACACAGAAGTCTGTAATGTTGACACTTATGTTGATCATTTATAAATAGAAATACTCCTTTCCCATCCTATTGGTATCTTGCAAATATATGATTATTATCCATGGGTGTGTTTGTAATGTTATTAATGGATTATGTTATCTGATTTGCTAACCCCTTTTTATATCATCACTATATACTTTCTTTGCTTGTTTGTTGAGAACTTCTCACAAGTATAAAGCTTTGGGTCAAAGTGCTCAATGGTGGAACATCATCAAACGTTGGATCGAGGTAGGTCTCTTTCTTGTATTTCACATTAGTTTATATACCATATGCTAGAATTGAGTTGAAGTCATACTTGTCTGTTGTGGTTTACCCTTGGCCATAGAGAGTTTTTCCCTCGTAACAAGGAATTATCAACAGGAAGTGAACAAGATAATAGAAAATTTTGAAGCCTTCAACATTACAATGATCCCCAGAACAAAGAATACTCTTTTTTATTCCTTGGCCACGACTGCCTCGAGGCTATCCCCTTTAGAAGACTATGAAGCCTCCAGGTTGACTGTGGAACTACTCTACAAAGGATCAATGCCCAACAATATTTCTAATTGGAAGGTATTTGAAGGAGATGAAAAAATTATAGACTTCCTAACAAATTAGGAAAATTTTAAAGACCCATCTATTGACGATGAAGTATTCCAAGAGAAACTAGTAGAAACTGATCCCCATGAACAAAGAGGTGAAACAATTCACTCAACTAACAAAACAAGGTTTCACATGATATCGAAAGGGGTAGCCAATTTGGAGAACCTATTTGACTTAAGGGAAATATTTCAAGGGTCAACAAACACAAATATAGGGATCTTGTGTCCCATGTATGAGACTATAAACCTAGGAACCTTTTAAAACCCTAAAAATATAAATCTAGGAAAGACAATGTCTAAAGAAGAAAGGAAAGCCTATCTTAAACTTTTCAGAGAATATCGAGATGTTTTTGTGTGGTCCCACAGAGATTTGAAAAATTATGACACTCGTATTATCCAACACACAATCCCATTAAAATCCGGAGTAAAACCCTTCCAAAAAAATCTCCAAGAGTACCACCCATCTCTGGAACCCATCATGTGTCAAGAGTTAAATAAATCACTAGATGCTAAAATTATCTTTCAAGTTAGACACTTTGTCTGGGTAAAAAATATGGTTCCTGTCAGGAAACATTATAGGGAAATCGACCTGTGTGTGGATTTCAGAGACCTCAACAGAACATCAAAAAAGGATAACTACCCAGCCTGAGCAATGGAACAACTGATGTAGAACATGTCTGGTTCCGAGAGATTCTCCCTATTAGATGGCTTTTCTGGTTACAACTAGGTTCTAGTTTCATAGGAAGACCGATTGGAAACTACCTTCCGAATCAAGTGGGGAAAATTTTCTTATAAACGTATGCCCTTTGGGTTAATTAATGTAGGGGAAACCTTCCAGAGGGCCATGGACATATCTTTTCGGGGATTGATCAAAATGTGTGTAGTAGTCTATTTGGATGACGTAACTGTGTATTCAAAGAACAAATAAGACCACATCCAACACCTAACCCATATTTTCGAAAGGTGTAGAAAATATGATATATCTTTAAACCCTAAGAAAACTATCTTTCGTGTTGAATAAGGGAAATTACTAGGTCATATTATATCTCAAGTAAGAATTCACATAGACCTAGAACACATTAAGGCCATAGCTCAACTTCCCTTACCCCACAACAAAAAGGCTATGCAATCCTTCTTTGGGAAAATCCATTTTGTGAGGAAGTTCACCCCTGATTTCGCTGAAACTATCAAACCCTTACAAAAGATGACCCACAAGGATGTTGAATTTAAGTGGGATGATGGACAAAAAAACATTTTCAGCAATATTAAGACTGTAATATCTCAAGCTCCAATGTTGCGAAGTCCTAACTTTAGAAAACATTTTTTCCTCTATACTTTTTCCTCCAACCAATATTTAGTTGCAGTATTAACTCAGAAGGATGATGACAACAATGAGGCTCTGGTCTTATTTATGAGCACTAATATAGAAGGGGTCGAACCGAATTACTCAGATATATACAAATAGGTGTATGCAGTATACAAAGTAGTAAAACATTTCAGATATTACAACCTAAAAAATCACACCAAATTCATTGTGCCTCACCCCACATTCTGATCCCTATTCACTCAATGGGAGATGGGGGAAAGAAGAGGAAATTGGATGGAAGTTTTCCAAGAATTTGATCTAATACAAACCCTTCCAAACTGGTTAAGGGACAGGGATTGTGTAAAATGGACGTTGAAGCCCAAGACCAAGTAAATGAAGACTCTGGGTGGGAGAATGAATTGGAATTGTGGTGTAGTGAATCTTTATATGTTCCCCCAGTGGAGGATTATTGGTATGGAAAACCAATTTATCTCTTGCATCATGAGACATGCCTAGAAAACCTAAAACCTAAGGAAAGGAGAGCTCTCAGACTAAATTAGACATAATATCACCTCATAAATTTGGTGCTCTTCCGCGTAAATTATGATGGGGTACTTTTGAGATGTCTTGAATGTGAAGACACAGACAAGGTTCTGAAGGACCTCCATGATGGTCCTGTAGGTGGACATTTTGCAAGGAATACCACCACTCACAAGATACTGAGAGTCGACTATTACTGGCTTACTCTGTATAGTCACACTCATACATATGCTAGAAGCTGTAAAACTTGTCAAATAAGCACAGGGAAGGAAAAGAGAGTAGTTGTCCCACTCCAACCAGTGGCCATATCCATACCATTCGATCAATGGGGGTTAGATTTCATAGGAGAGATTACCCTGATTTCTTCAAAACAACATAGATATATACTGACCATGATGAACTATTTCACCAAATGGGTAGATGACATCCCTCTGACTCATGTAAATGAAAAGGTGGTAATCTAATTCATAGAACAACAACTGATCACAAGGTTTGGTATGCCTTTCGTTCTTGTTTTTTATAATTCCGTTGAATTTTCTTCCACCCTACTAAAAAAATTTTCTATAGACAAAGGAATCATAATCAGATACTGTGCAAACTTCTATCAATAAGGGAATGGAGTGGTAGAATCAACAAATAAGAACCTAGTGAGGATCTTGAAGAAAATAGTTGCAGACAATCAGAGAAATTGGCATAGTTCTCTTCATAATTCCTTATGGGACAATATAGTAACACCCTAGGAATCTATAAGGAACTCCCCATACTTTATGGTATACGGAAAAGTAGCCATTATCCCGAACGGGCTATACCTTCCATCTCTTCAACTTGCCCAAGGATCTAGAGGACAACCCTCATCAGTTATTCAATAGAGAATTGATACCCTCCTCATGCTGGAAGAATAAAGAGAGAAAGAAAAATCAATTTTTTCCCTCATCAATAGATAGTTAAAAGGTGGTTTGACAATCATAAGGTGAGAGAGAAGAATTTTTAAGTAGGAGACTTAGTCCTGAAATGGGGTAGAGAAAATGAATCGAAGGGAAAAAATTCAAAGTTTCAAAATCTCTGGCTCGGACCTTTCTAGGTAGTTGAGAAACTTGGGGAAGGAACGCATCGGTTGTAGAATCTGAGGGGGAAACTCGACACCCTCCCAGTGAATGGGCAAGCCCTAAAACAATATTTTTGTTAAAAAAAAAATGTGTGTGTTTTCATGTTATTTTATTTTGTAGGTGTTAGGTAGGCTGATTGCAGAGTCCTTTATTTATGTTTTTCTTTTGTGTAGTATTTTGGTGCAATAAAGTTGTGTTTGGCAAGGAATTGGTTGACCTTAATCATTACAGTGTAGAAAACATTGTTCCTGACTCATGCTTACATGCAACACAAGAAACGCTGGGAAAACTTCATTTTTCTTAAAAGAGTTTTGTATCTAATATTTGCGAATAAACAACCTTGGAAAATGATGAAGTGTTTACCTGGTGGTATGGTAAAACCTAAAGGGAAAGATGTTAAGTTGGAAAGGACCACATGTACCTTAAGACAAAACGAGGAATAATTTCACATTAACCATCTCATCTTGCAGATAACACATATCCTCCTCTCCCACTCACTCAGAGCATCTCTACCAAAAATAAATCAATTATATCAAATGAGGATGAAGTAGGAGAGAGTATGCAGATAACTTCGTCAGGGAAATGTATGCTCGTTGGAAGTAGAGCAAGGTCTGTGATGTCGGGGTGACTCCGCTAGGGAAATGGACGCTCTCTGACAGCGTAGCAACACTGCAACAAGTGAATGATGATAACTAAAAGGCCTGGTTCCAATGAATGATTTACTCGGCTCTTGTCAAAATGGGGCATGGGTCATGGTCAAGAGGAACGAAGGTGGAATAAAGGATGAAACTCCATAGGTAGGCCCAGATTCATGAACCAAGGAAATTTTAAACACAAGGATGGAAGAGACTCCTATAAAAACAAAACCAGTTAAGTTCTTAACCAGATTTTGCATCAGCTAAGCCCGGGAAAGGAACGTAGATTCTTCTCTCCCAGTAAATATCCATTTGTTGAGCACTCAACACACACTAAAAGACTTGTGAAATTGTATCACGTTTTGGGTACCACTTGTTTTCTTTTATTGTCTAATTTGGGTTCACTTTGGGGGATGGTTTATTTTGTTTTTTTTTCATGGCTCTTATCAATCAAGTCAGAATGGTTGAAATTGTTAAATAAAACCTTGTGTCTAAAATAACTTGGCATCCTAACTAAGAATCTGCAGCTAGCACCTAACACGCTTATGTTTGAGATCGAAAAAATTCAAGTAGGTAAAGTGGTCCCATAGTTACACTAATTGTCAATCGTCGATGCACCATTAGCATCATCAGAAGGCAGAGTTGGTTTACATGAGTTATTCACCACGAAGTTTCAAGATGTAGCCGATCCCCATAAACATCGACAAAACAAGAGAGGGATAGACATTGACAAAATCTATAAATAAATCAACGATAGCCGATGAATGATGTTCTTGCTCGGGGTCAACGAAAATCTAAAAATATTAAAACAATCAATTTTTTCTGCGTTAAATAAATCGCCTATCGCAAATCCCCGATACACTTTCAACATCAAGAATTTTTTGAGAGATTCGACCCAGGAGAAATTGGGTAAGTTTATCGCCGATCATTTATACTTGATACTTTTCGGTGTCCATAAGATAGGATCAGGTTTTAGAACATGTACCTTAAGGAAATTCCCAATTCTGATTAACACGAGTAAATGAATACATCAGTCTCGAATTCCACGTGTCTTTGTCACATAGGGGTGTCACACGACCTGGTTTTGTCCTGAGTCATATTAAGGTTCCTTGTGTCCTAGTCACACCTCCTAGTCATCTTTTCCATGTCAACTCTATAAGACACTATCGATCAGTGTCGGAGATTTTTCAAGACGATATCAATGAAAATTGTTCAAAGAAAAATCTTGACCCCCTACTCACCAACTGGACTGGTGAAACGATGGGATGTTTTTGGCATAAAATTTGATTAAATTCTGACATTTAATAGACTAGTTAATGCTTCATATTGCATTTTTTTCTACATCATGCACCGATTGAACAACAACAATTTGAAGTCATATATAGGCCACGTTACAACCCGTTCTCACACCATCAACCCATGATCAAATTTAATTTTAAATCTCTTTGAAGATATCATGGTAGATTTAATAGAACTACACTCATAACCCGAATTGAATGGTTGATGTGACAAGGTAAGTTCATCCCTATTTAAATCTCTAGAATAATTTTGAACAATTTCATTATGCGCACAAGTTTGAATTCCAGAGCATCTGAAGAAGAAAAGAAAGTGTCTCAAGACTGTGTTGATCCTCAGATTATCAAAACCAAGTTAAACAAGCTGCAGAGGTATGTGTCCAAGTTTTTCAATTCGACGGTCATGATTTATATATACATCAGATTTCTTATACAGTCTCTAACTATGTTCTAGATGCAGGAAAAATTCCACCGAGAAATCCAACCACCAGATGCTTGCCGAGAGAACCCAAGCTAAAGGAAGATGAAATAGGTGAAGGTTCTTCTCCTGGTACAACAAGGAAGTTGGAGTACACTCCTAGGGTAAATCCGGTCATAAAAACCTCATCAAAGAAATCCTTTGTCCAACCTCCAGTCTTCAGTGACACATAAGCAAGAACTTGATCCAAAGTAATGCCCCCAGAGTGGAGGGATCTTTTCAACAAAATCCACCAGGAGAAGTACCCAGAGTGTATCCCACACAACGACCCGACTGTAAGGGTGCTCGATGACCAGGTGTTCCCAAACATTCGACGGTCATATTTTCACATGGTATCCAACAAAACCCTGATTTTCCCTTGCATAAAGGTTTTGAAGTGGCTAATCAACCATGCAGAAGCACTAGTCAAGGACCAGAAGTGTTCTTTCATACCCTACGGTTTCCATGTGGGGTTTTTTTAGGTAAAGGACATTGCTCAAGCCAAACAAGAAGGGTTGATTTAGCTTGAATTCAAGTTCCCGATAGGACGATTCTACAAGCACGATCCTAAAGGCCTGGTCCTACAACATGTTTCATAGGTATCATCTTGTTGGACATACATGCATGATAAATTTGAGGATGAAATTTTCACAGAGTGCGCTCAGGGTTGGGAAGAGGTAGTATAGAGGATGGCCAACCCAAATATGACCAGTTTCAAGGACATGAGAATGGATGAATAGATGGATACAATAGAGAAGTTGGCTCAAGAAGCCCTCTGAGCCAGGGAATAAATCATAGCGGTAGAGATTACACATGCACAACGAAGAGAATTTCTCTTACTAGAAAGGGCACAGAGAATCATTGATCCATTGCAAAATGATCCAGACCTTGTAGATATGTTGAGGATCCCCGTTGATGACCTAATCGAAATAAGAGGAGAGGCAAGTGGCCTAGAGCTAATATAACTTGAAGAAATCACCAAGCCAGAAAACCCTGAAGTTCCATCACCACAGATTAGATCACCAGGGGGAATTTCAACCCAACATAAGATAGGAAGGACACAAGGTAGGACAAGTGTACCAAACTCCTTGTTTGAATTAATAACCATCTATGATGATGAGGAGAGTTCATAGGTGTCCCTGGTGACTCCAATATAGATTACAGAGGAAAAAGAACCTAAGAGCGCATCTACCCCAGGTCACGATGCTCCAATCCAAATCCTTCCGCAGAGAGACCATGAGGTCGAAAGTGCATTAGACAATGAGCTACTTGACTTACTAGGAACCCCAATGGACAGCTCGAGGGATGAGATGGGATCGAGAGGTCAGAAATAGGAAGTTCCACAATAAGAAATTGACACATCGACAACCGATTACCAAGTAAGTATTGGACCTATCTATGACTCTTCAGTTTCTATTGATGCCTCACTAGTCGATGCACAAAAAATGGAGGTCGAGCAATCAAGACATATAGAATAAGTCTAGGAACCAATTCTGGAATAGATACATACGGCCAGGAGCCTTAGAAATACTCTAAAATAGGGAGAAAAACAATTCCCCAAACCTATTGATGAGGTTGTCAACATACAATAAATAACTTATGACAGTAAGAGAAAGGCCATCATGAATAGGACCAATAAAAAGAGGAGGCTCACATTAGACATCTCGATCCTCATCACTACGGAGGAGAATTTGCTTAGCACAGAGCATGCCAATATGTATGAGATTATCAATGGAGGGATGGATAGCACAGATGCCACATTGGATAGAGAAAGATGAGATGAAAAGGAGTTGGCCACTAAGAATATATCCTGTCAATCACTACATAAATCCCATCGATAAATTGGTCGAATCGAAATATTTGGAGAACCATTTCACCATCAAACACTGCATAGTCTAATTGGGTCTTTGTGGTGGGTTTGGTTCCTGTTGTTGAGTTAAAGGGATTTAGAAACCCTAAAAAGTTTGTTACAGTCTTTCAATAATTACGTGAAATGAAGGTTTTTGTAATTAAATGAGATAATATTTATTCAATTAACAAGCTATGCAATAGTATTTCTAGAGATAAAAACTCTTAAATAGAATTCTATGAGAAAGTAAATTATTGTAAGAAAAATCACACTTGTTGTTTAAATAAAATAAAATCTAATTTAGCATTTAAGCAATGTATACCTCACATAGGGGGCCCTCCTAGTTTGGATAACGTTGTTGAAAATACTAAAGATCTAAACTACAAACTCAACACTCACAAAACATAAAATGAATAGTCAACAAAACTTGTATTAATTCTTAGAATCAATATAAAAAAAGTAACATTACAACCATTCTAGATCGTATATCATATCTCATACATGCTAGGGATGAAGTATATATAACAGTAAAATGATCCCCTTAGATCCATAACCTCTATATTTATGTAACAAATTGACTAGAAAACATAGCATAGATATTTTACAAATCCAATCTATTGTAGTCATGGTTGTATGAGATTATTTTGATGACCCATGTAGAGATAATTTCATGGCAGTGATGCATGGAATTATCACATTTTATTTGTTGACGCATTCTTCGTTGACCTGGATTTTTAATTTTCTCCCACATTGGCCTTGCTGAATCATAATCTCGGCTGACATGTAAGAAACCATCTGATGATGCTTTCTAACCTCCTCCAAGTCACAATTTTTCCTTGGGATCCATGCAACCTTGAAAATATGAAAATATACTACATAATGTTTAGTCACTATAGAAATATAAATTTCCTATAGAATCTGTGGTTCTATAGCGATTTATTAATAAAATGAATTTCATACTAATTTTCATATAGAAATGCGAAAATAATAAAGAATAGACAAATTTACCTTAAATGTGTCATTGATATCCATATCATATATATAGGGGAATAACTATGGAAAAAGAGGTGATGATAAACTGTAAGAGACTTCAAGGCATAGGTTCAGAATGAATTTTATCCATGGAAGTGACAAAAAGGGTTCAAATTGAGCATTCTATTGGAAAATTGTTTTCATTGATTTCAAAAACAAGGGGAGACAACTAAGGCCAAAGAGAATATCAATGAAGCATTCATATCTTGAATCAAACCAGACAGAGGAGGCATATAACCAAAGGGTTTCATAATTGCAGGCATCATGTATAGGGAGATGTGGTTGTATGCATCCTTATCGAACTTGGGATTCATAAAGGATATTCCTTTGTGTTAATTAGATGAGTGATCAAAAATTTAATAATGAGAGGAATGGGATCTGAGGGAGCCATAGGAGAATGGATTTAGAAAAAGAGTTGAAGTCTAAGGGTGTAGAGGAAAATCAGGCATGTGTTGAAGTTATGAGCAACTATGAGCCTAGTAAGGGAGGTCACAGTTTCCTGATTAATTGGATCAAAGTAAAATAGTGACAATCGATTTATCCCACATTCATAGGGAATTTTTTTCTCAATGGGTTTATAATATAAAGGGACTCTTACAATATTTGAATGTGAGCCAATGAGTTATAGAACCCTTCACAAAGAGTTAACTTTTATCCATGGGGCCCAACATATCGGACAACCAAATCAGATTAAGTGTTTATAAATGCATGGATAAATTCCCAAGGGTCTGGTGGGCTAGTTACCTAGTGGTCCAGGTGGCCCAATTGTTAATTGAACCAGAGTGAATGTGTGAAAGCAAAGAAGGTCGATAACCTGGTGGGCCAATGTGATATTGAAGAAATGTGATCCTGGTGCATAGTCGAATAATGTCTGTTCATTGAAAATATCAACGACTAAGATTAATTCAATTGGACCGAGTTAACAATTGAAATGCATTATTAGAGGCCTAGGGGCCTAGTGGGCTGGTGACCCAATGGTCCTAGTGGTACGATTAGTATATAATATATCAAGGATATCATATATTCAGTATCTCGAACCAAATTCAATGCACAATGAAAGTGTGGTGGGACAATAACCTAGTGGGATGGTGACCCAATAGGCCCAATGATCCAGAGTCCTGGTGGTCAGGACACAATGTAAACAAGATTGTAGAGTGACCCTGATGGCCTGATGACATGGTGTTCCTAGTGACAAGGTGATACACACGGTGCAATTTGATTGATTCTCATAATACAATCTTGTTCCATATTGAGACCTTGAAAATTGTTTGAAACTTGGTTGTATGACAATAACCCGATACCTGATACCCAGTAAAAGTGTGTATTTGGTAGTTTAGTTGAATACAATATAATTGGTACCTAGTGACCCGGTTGAAACTTTAGCACAAAAAATAAATTCTCCTAGTTTCCCAGTGCTTTGTTGGATCAGACACCTAGTTGTCCCGATATGTAGTGAATAGGACCAATCGATCTCATAGATTGACAATCGATATTTAATCCACAACTCATTCAAAGGTTGTTAAAGGTTTTTTCTATGTGTTTAATCTGATGACCAGTGAATGGATTGAAGGTCAATATTTAATCCACAAATGATCTAATGGCTACTGATTGTTAAGGTTTTTTATGTGAATGGTGAGAAGATAGCATACAAAACAAGAGGAATTTGGGACCTCTTTCAAAGGATTGTTTGCAACCCAATTTTGAAAAGAATCAAGGTAGTTGAAGTCGATCGAGTGAGATCAATTTATGGTATAAGGATGCATCCTTGGGTGTATAATATCAATGTATGGATCTGACTTTTGTCAACTTAGGGATGATGCAGAATTGCCCCATGACGAGGCCTATAAATGGCGATGCTCTAATCCATTTTAGAATTAAAGTTGAGAGTGTGAAGTGAAGATGAGGAACTATTATTCATGGGTTCTAGAGAAGGAACGAGAGTGATATGTAATCGTCTAAGAGTGGCAGCGAGGTGCAAGGTCAAAATAAGTAAGATTTGAAGTTTTTTTTATTGTGAATAGGTGGAGAGTTTATGGTAATTATAGAAACCACATAGTAGGTGTTGAAACAACATATTTATGTAGGAGGAATGTTGAAGTGAATTGATGCCTATTTAAGAAGAAATTAATCCAGAAAAACAAGTTGAGACACTAGTCTTCTCAACAAATTGATGAAGTCTCTTGGGTTTGACATTTAGAGTGCAGTGAAAAATTGTTACACAACTCCAACTACTCCACCTATAGATGCAGCTGGAAAAGGGCTCATTGACAATAATGCCAAACTCATGAATTCAATTCTATGTGGTTTGGAATATTGATAATTTTTTAAATTCATGCATTGTGTTTCAACAAAAGAGATGTGGGACAAGTTACATAATACATATGAATGGGATGACAAGGTCTAGAAGGAAAAATTACAAA
>ML822212.1:155751-178710 GCA_009831015.1 Picea engelmannii | reverse complement strand
AGAGAGACTTATCTATTTTCAAGGTAAAGATTGGTCAAACCAAGGGACCAAGGGTGTACACATTTCCACCCAATTGTAGGCTCTGTTGAACTTGAAATTTCTACAGTAGGCCACCCCATGCTAGGCCGTGATACTACCAGGGAAAGATCAAATTTATCTCAGGAGCTTTAGGAAAGTGAAGGCCAACCTTTTTCACTATCAATCACACAACAAAAAATCCCCCACGACCCACTTAGCCTAGGGCCTCCACGAATTTCTCAACTGTCTTTCTAGCTCGTTTCAAGTGCACAACAAGTCCTTTCAGTTCCGTCCCTCTCAGTGCGACTTCCTGACCAACATATGCCTCATTCTCACCCCTCATGTTCAGGTCGAGTTCCTGGGTTCCTAGTTTCTTGAATTACAGTCAAACTCGAACTCAAAACATTTGTTCTCCTTGGCTCCTTTTTTGCTCTTTTTGTTCTCTCTCTTTTTCCTCTACCCCCTCCCTGTGCATTCTTTCTTGCTTCTTCCAAGAGGTACTCATGAGTTAGCTCCAAAAACGAGGTGGGTACTTTGTCGTACCCAAGGCTGATAGTCTTCAATTGTCCTAGCCATCCTCCATGTCCATTGAGGTGGGAAATTGGTGGCTCCACTATCAGGCCTCTCTACATTAAATTATTTTTTTGGGAAAGGGGAAAAGAGGGAAATAAATCTAGAAAAACTATTTTGGCAGTTAAGGTAATTACCCAACCCCCTCACGAGCTTTCTTTTTATGTTATCATGGCCAATACTTCAATGCTTCACCCTTTAGTAAGATTGTTAGCGAATTCTCATTAAACATAAATGTAATACATTGTCTTTAGGTCATAATATTTAATTCATAACTTGTAATTACAAACTAGGGGAAAATGGGGTATTACATTCCCATCCCCTTAAAAGAAAACATCATCCTCAGTGTTTTACTACTAGTATAAACAATATTTATACAAAAAACAAAAAATGGGTATGCCACCTCATGGAATCCTCCAGTTCCCATGTGGCCTCATTTTCTCCAAAATGTTTCCACTGCACCTTGACCTGCGCTATTGCTTGGTTCCAAAGCAATGTCTCTCTCTTGTCCAATATGCTTTGAGGCTCAGGTTGGAAGTATCCTTCTAGCTCCTCTTGGATTGTAGTCCAATCAATAACATGATTAATATAATCAACATATTTCTTTAACAAATATACATGGAATACATTATGGGCTTTGACAGTGGGAGGTAGAGCTAGCCAGTATGCCACCAATCCCACCCTTTCTTGAGTCTTGAAAGGTCCACAGTAACGAGGTTCCATCTTGGCACAAGTCCCTAAGATGTGACTTCAAGTGGCTAACAATATGATTTTAGTTGTCATGGTTACAATTGATTATGATGCGACATGTGCACAAGACAAAGTTTAAAGACAAATGACAAGTGGGGTGGCCTATCCCGCACTTGATGACTGGTTAATACCCTTTTGGAGGACCAAAAGGTCTTAGTGGGGAGGCATGATCCAAAATGGATCAAGGAAGGCCTAAAAATCAAAGATCTTAGAATCAGATGAAACCAACACCTTTGCATCGGACTCGTCGCGCCGATTCTAGCCATATATTTTTTTTCCAAAAATGGACACCGCATGCGAAAGTTATCGCGTTCTTATCGATTTCCCAAACATGCAAAAAAATAAACTAGTCAAAGTCAACAGGTCGTACTATTGATGTCAGCGGTATGACATGTGACGTTAGTATGACGTCATGAGGGACATGTGGCAGCACAAGGAGGTGACATGTGTCACTTATTTTTAGCATTTTCAGGGGCTTACATGGACCAATCCAAAATTGACACATGGCACTATACAGATGCGACACGTGGTTGTATGAAATGCTGACGTGGCCCAATGCCAGGATGACACGTGGTAGTATGGATGAAAGGTGGTTGTACGGATGTTGACGTGGCAGGATGACTAGGCAGTACGGATGTTGACGTGGCAGGTGACTGATAGTACAGGTGCTAACGTGGCAGCTGATTGGGCAGTACAGATGATGATGTGGCAGATTCAAGGTACGACACATGGTTGTACGACATGTGACATGGCAGGTTCAGGGTACGACACATGGTTGTACAGAAGGTGACGTGGTAGCTGATTGTGCATGTTTATTGGGTAGATGATTGTGCGTTGACTGGATTATATGGGCCAATCCAAAGGTGACACGTGGCCCAATCACAGGGCACCACGTGGCACCCTGAATTTAGCCAATGTTAACTGTGTAAAAAAATTGTTTCACCTCCGGGGGATTCGAGCCCTTGACCTCCAGGTGAGGCAACGAAATACAACAAGGGTGCTAACTGTATGGGCTAATGTGGTTCTTAACAAACCATATGGCGGATATTACATTTGAGTTGGAATGGTGCGCGGGTTTAGGGCTAAGCCCCGGTTAAAGGGGGCCAATGCGAGGCCACATGGCGCCCCACGTGACCAGGATCCAGAAGACCAGGGGCTAGCGCACCACATTTATCCCAAAAGTGGGTTTTTTCTATAGTTTAAATATTTTTAAAATATTCTCAGCTTGTAATAAAGGGATTTTTGACCAAAACTGAGTATCTGAAGCCCTTTTTGAGGCCAGATCTTGGGAGGAAGTTGGGAAAGGATCCCCAACTCAAATCTTATATAAATAAGAGGTTTTTGACAATCCAAGAGGTTCATATTACAAAATGATGATGAGTTTTTGAAGCTTGAATCCACTTTTATGTAGGGAAGCCATTGGGGAAGCGAACTTTGGAGGCCAATTCTGGGAGCTACGCTCAAACATTTTCAGTGCCGTCAGTTGTGTTGGCTTCTTGAGGTCGAGAAGAAAACAACCAGACCAATTTGTAATCCTTTTGGTACATTTTTGATGTACTTTTGAAGCATTGAAGAGAAATAAAAAAGCCTCCCCCACTGAGACAAAGGCTCGGAGACGTAGGCAATCTTGCCGAACTTTGTTAACAACCTTGCTATTATGGTTTGTTGTTCTTTATGCTTATATTATGATCCACATTCTTTATGATGGCTGCAATATTCTCTCATAAATTTCTTCTTCTTTCCTTAATTCCTAAATGGCAATTGAATACATGTTTCAAACTCAACCAAGTCTTTAAAGATCATTTTCAGATCAATCATCAACATATTTCTTTAACAAATATACATAGAATACATTATGGGATTTCACAGTGGGAGGCAGAGCTAGCTGGTATGCCACGAGTCCCACCCTTTCTTGAATCTTGAAAGGTCCACAGTAACGGGGTGCCATCTTGGCACAAGTCCCCATCCTTAGGGAGATTCTCTTAGGTTTGACTTTGACATACACATGGTCTCCTATTTTGAACTATTTATGAGTCTGTTTGTTTTCATCATAGCTCTTTTTCCTATCTTGAGGCACTTTCATATTCTGCTTAATTTTGACTACGTCTTGCTCCACTTCCTTCAACATATGCGGCCCAAGGGTAATTTTGTCCACCGGATTATCCCATCTAATTGGAACTCTACATTTTCTACCATACAATTTTCTTGTTGTTGTTGTCATTTTTTGATAACCTGGATGACCCACATAGGGTCTCCTATGGAACTCATCCATGACGAGAGATTTCAACTCAATTGAATTGGGTATGTACAATATGTTATTATAGATCAACAACCCATCCTCTGTGAGCTGATATCCTTCATGTTTTTTCCCTGTGGGCTCTTACTGCAGACTTTCCTTTATTGAGTTGAACTATTCATCACAGTGTAGGGAATTTCTAATTCTTTACTTTATATCAGATTTACATGTGCTTGTTGCTTCTAAGTGTACTATCTCCATGCTTCTGTTGAGTGCATCTGCCACTCAATTTTTTTTGCCTTTGATGTGTTTGATTTCAAAATCAAACTCACCAATTAGAGTCACCCATTTGACTTATTTGGTATTTAAATGTGGTTGATCGAATAAGTACCTCATCACACTCTGGTTTGTCATATACAAACCTTATTCCAAGTAAATAATGACTCCACATATTCAAGGCATGCACAATGGCTATCGGTTCTAAGTCACAGGTGATGTAACACTGCCCATGCTCGTTCAACTTTCTTGATTCATAGCAGACCACATGTCTTTCTTGCATGAGGACTCCACCAAGTCCTTCTTTACAAGCATATGTACAATCTAGGAAATCTTTCTCAAAATCTGTAATTTTTAAGACAAAGGCATCGGTCAAAAGATATTTTAGCTCTTGGAAGCTCATTTCACAATTTGTTGACCACACAAACGTCACTCCTTTTATTTGTAGTGAAGTGATTGGCTGACTGATTTTGGAAAACCCTTTAATTAACATTCTATAATATCCAACTAATCCCATAAATGACCTCACCTCAGACACATTTCTAATGGTTGGCCAGTCGATGATGGCTTTAATATTCTCTAGGTCTATTTTCACTCCATCTCCCTAAATTACATGACCCAAATATTGGATCTGTTTTTGGAAGAAATCACACTTGTTATACTTAGCATAAAACTAGTGTTCTCTCAACACATGCAACACCATTATGAGGTGTTCCTTATTCTCTTCTTGGGCTTTTGAATAGATTAGTATGTCATCAATGAATACCAAGACAAACCTGTCCAAGTATTTGTTGATAATACTATTCATCAAGCACATAAAGGTGGCTCATGCGTTGGTAAGTCCAAAAGGCACCACCACAAACTCATAGTGATCATATCTTGTCCTGAATGCATTCTTATCATGAATATCTTCATCCTTATTTCTAACTTGATGGTACCCATACGTCAATTCTATTTTAGAGAACATTGTAGCCTCTCCGAGTTGATAAAAAAAACCATCAATTATGGGCAATGAGTATTTATTCTTGATGGTCATATTATTTAAGTGTCTGTAGTCAATACATAGTCTGAGAGTACCATCCTTTTTCTTTACAAATAAAGTTGGTGCTCCCCACAGGGATACACTAGTCCTAATATACCCCTTGTCTAACATTTCCTTTAGTTGTATTTTTAACTCCACCAACTTCAGTGTGTCCATACTATAAGCTACTTTAGATGCAGGTTTTGCTCCTAGCATCAATTCTATTGAGAATTCAATGTTCCTCCTAGGAGTCAGTCATGGTATCTCCTCCAAAAATAAATCTCTGAACTCATGCAACACCAGGTGGTCTTCTATTTTCAGCTTTCTACATTATGTTGAATTTAACACTTGTATAACATATAGGGGACACCCTTTTTTTCTATACTTCTTGAGTTGTAATGCTAATATTTTCTTTATAGACACATGCCTCTGGATTCCCTGCAACACCCTCTTGTTGACCTTGTCATACTCACAGTCCAAATTTTTATTAAAACAATCTAGTTTTACTTTGTGGGAAACCAACCAATATGTGCCTATCAACATGTCATATGACCCCAAAGGAAGCATGTTTAGGGCTGCTTGAGTATGCA
The DNA here is from genome assembly GCA_009831015.1 of Picea engelmannii. Classification (NCBI taxonomy): domain Eukaryota; kingdom Viridiplantae; phylum Streptophyta; class Pinopsida; order Pinales; family Pinaceae; genus Picea; species Picea engelmannii. Next base: position 173,249 of record ML822212.1, on the reverse strand, counting down.
ATCCATTCATTTCAAATGGGTAAGCTTTAATCAATTCTTTCACCTTCCTCCTAGTCCATGTGGATAGCTGAACTAACCATGATTTTGCATGCTTCCTTCTCTGTAAGGCACATGTTTCAACAACTTGGGGTCACATATAACTAAGGTTAGAACTGGGGTCAATTAAAATTGAAATAAGTTGTTTTGCAATTTTACCTTCTAGTTGAACCACCGAAGCTTGGTGGTTTGCCCATTGATTCTCGACAACTACATAAATATTGGGCACACTCCTAGCTACATCGTCAACTGTAGTCATCTCCCGGACATTGTAGAATATTCGATTGTGATGTTGCCTATGGGGGAAGTCTCTCAATAAGTGTGCTTCTCCATAGCCCAAGCATTCGAGAAGTCATTTCTTTTTCTCTTCCTTCTTTTCCTTTGTTTGATCTGTTGGATTGTTCCCACTTTAAGATGGAAAGTTATGCTCATGCATACTTCTAGTGGGATGACTGGATTGAGCATTTATTTTTGGATAGTTGTACTGGGATGGTTTAAATCCATTCTTCTCGAATCCAAACTTTTCCTTTTTTTTTCAAGTCTTTGTGAGGCTCCTACCTAGGCTTGGATTGATCATAATAGTATTTGGCCTTCACGCTGATGTCCTCTATAGTCTTAGGTTTATCAAACTCAATTATGTCGTGATAGGAATGTGGAAAATCACTGAGGAAGCGTTCTACCCTCGCTTTTTCATCCTTGAGGTAAGGCATATACCTCAACAATTATAATAACATCTTGGCATAAACATCCATGGTAAGTTGTCCTAGTTAATGGAATGTCTTGATCTTACCATCATAATATTTCTCAGACAAATACACTTTCCTGAAATGCTTCTCGAAATGTTTCCAATTTAGCTTTGTTTCCTTTAATCTCTTAACTTCCTTGAGGTCTTCCCACCATATGGAAGCCCCTCCCTTCAAATTGAAAATGGCTATCTTTGCCTTTGTATTTTATGAGTAATTATGCATTTGAAAATACTTCCTCAATCCTATCAATGAAGCCTCATCGTCTTCTCATTCCTTGATCTCTCCATCAAAGGTAGGTGGCTTTGCCTTCTTGAATTATTCTGTCAAAGAACTCTGTGAATGTCTCAACTTCTTCTTCTTAAGAACAATTGAACCAGTGTCATCGCTGGACAATTCTTCTGTAGTGGTCTTCCCACTAGATGAATTTGGGGAAGTATCCCCAATAGTTCTACTTCTTTTTAATTCCTAATGCCTTTTCTTGGAAGAACGTATTCCAACATTATTGTGAGCTGGTCCATGCTTCGTGACATCTGAAGGGCTCTTCAATTTCTTTGACCATTGTAGTCTTGAATTTCTAGTAGTTGGGCCTTGTTGCAATTGCTTTTGAATCTTATACAAACTTTGTAGCAATAATGCATTCAATTCTTCCTGCTTCGCATGAGCTCTCATGAACCTTTCATTATCCACCTTCATACTTCTTACTGTGGCTACCAAACCTAGAGGGATTTCTGTAGCCCTCCCGCAATCAAATTCTTCATCCTTGAAATGAGAGGTCTCTTCCATGTTGACTTACACCATTCACTTTTCAATATCTCCTATGTGCCAAAACAACAAAACACTATTAGAAATCACATTTCAAAATTATTAACATAAAACTTATGGGCCTTTCAAACATCAATCTACTTCAACAGTCCTAATTCAGGACTCCATTCCTGCTATCCATCCTGCACAAAATTGTTGTTAGTATTCATTAGCATAACTAAATCATTTAATTATTGAAACACAAACTTTCATTACACAAAATATTACATAACTCATTCATGCTTGTTGACCCATTCAAACCCAGAGTTTGAAATTTTTCTCTGATACCATTTTTCTCTTAGGATGGTGGGGTATACTAATTACTCTTTATTTCTCTACATTATCTTCCCATATTCACCCCTCTAAATCTGATTATTATCTCATAATCTATTTTATCTCTTCGAGGGGCTTTCCAATGACTGTAACCATGCTCAAAATAGAGTTTAGAATCAAAAGTTACAACCTTTTTATGTTTTTAGACCTTCTCTCGCCATTTCCACATGGCTCCATGTCACTCGTATCGTCGAAGTGGATTAACGTGTCAGGACACATCAAACCTCCAACATGGCATATCCCAACCAATGAATGACGAGCACATTACACAACAAGTGATGATCTTAGAGGCGGTTTCGTACCTCACTGAGCACTGATATCTAGTGGATCCCCCATGCTTGATACTACCTAATACCTTCTTGGTTGTTGGCTATCCAACAACCAAAAACATGTCCCCACTGACACCTCCACCCACCGAACACCTCACTACATCGGGCACCTTCCCCCACTGGGCACCAAAACCTTAGGCTTCGCCAAGATCCTTGCAACATGTCTTCACTTATCTGGTGGTCCAGTTCTTCAGGGCATCAACTCTCTCTTGAGCTTGTCAAAGAGATCAAAAAACAAGATCTCTTCCCCCCCTAGATCTCACAATTGTGATCTATCCCAGGGTTCGAGGTCATGTAAAGACCGATGGTCTAGGTGGCACCAAAGACACGTGGCACAATGTCATGGCACAACACTTGGTGCAATGATAAGGCATGACATGTAGCGACTAACGTTATCACCATTATGATGTGGCACAAACACGTGTCTGATGATGTGTCATGACATGTGCATACTTATGTCATCACATCCTCTCGCCTCAGACGAAACTTTGTGTTGGAACTATGACTACCCAAGATACATGGCACATTATCAATCGTGACACATGGACCAACCATGACACAACCCGTGGACTGATGTGACACTACACATAATCAAAAGGCATAAGGGCTCCTCCACTTAGGTCCAGACACTTGTCCACTTCATATTAGCTCAACTATGTCATCCTGACGTCATCGATGCATGTCCTAACTTCTTTCCACTCATATGCATGCAAGGAAATGAAATGAACCACTTTTCAGAACCTTGACAACTGGGCACCAAGGAGGAAAAGTAGAGGATCGGTCCTTGGGAGATTCGGTGGACGAAGGTTCAATTTGTCCTCTTTGCATCCAACATTCGATATTTCTCTGCCCTCAGATCCAACAGTTAAGGTTTAAGGGCACCAAACCAAAGGCTTATACGTGAGAGGGTCCCACATTCGACCTGCACCAATCCGATGCCAACACTTGTCATTCCCTTGTGGAATTTTGGCTGCCAACCTGGCACTCTAGATCATTAATACATCATCCTCTCTCTCTCTCTCCCCCCCCCCTTATTTACAAGCGTAAAAAGGGATCGAACATTGTGTTGGAACCTTGCCCCACCGACATCAGGATTAACGCTTTGGTTTACACAAGAGTTTAAATATGATTAGGGTTTGTTTGTAGACTTAACATCCTCCTAGTTGTTCTAGACACCTTCCTGCAAGGATTTCAACTTACTCCTACGAGATTTTAACCCATATTCCAACAAGACATAAACTTGCTTCCTAGACACCCAAACGAGGATTCAATATCCTGCAAACTTTCCGTTTAAAAGGGTAAGGGAAAGCACAAGGTTATCGACCTGCATTGACCTTCCCCATGCCATTAGTACAATTAAGTTATTAATACTTTAAGAGGATATTGCAACATGCCATTCAACTCAAAATTACATCTATTTATCACATCAAACAATTATGGAAAAGAATATACAATTCATCATCATTAATAAACATTCAATGGGCATTTCGGAAACACAGAGTACAAATTCTTTCTGTCAATTCCAAAATTTAGAGAGATATTAATCAATAAGAAAATACCAAGCATACAGAGAATAATTTCTTGGGTATTCATTTCACTTCTTTCAGATTTACTCAGTGAGCTATGTAATTTTCATACAAAGTGTACTGATGCACAAATCTTTACATGTGTAGAAAAACACAAGAGAGACTTATCTGTTTTCAGGGTAAAGACCAGTGAAAACAATTGACCGAGGGTGTATGCCTTTCCACTCGACTGTAGGATCTATTGAACGTGAAATTTCTACAGTAGGCCACCCTCATGCAAGGCCATGATACCACTAGGGAAATATTGAATCTCTCTCAGGAGGTTTAGGAAAGTGAAGGATACCCTCCTTCACTGTGAATCACGTGACATAAAATCCCCCACGACCCACCTAGTCCAGGGTCTCCATGAATCTCTCAGGTGTCTTTGTAGCTAGTTTCAAGTGCACATGGAGTCCTATCAGTTCCCTCCCTCTCAGTGCCACTTTCTGCCCAAAAAATGCCTCTTTCGCAACCCTCTTGCTCAGGTTGAGTTCCTCGATTCTTTGCTGCTCGAATTACAGTCAAACTCGAACTCCGAATGTTTGTTCTCCTTGGTTCCTTTTTCTCTCTCTCCATTCTATCTCTACTCTCTCCCCTCTCCTCGTGTGATTTTTCTTGCTTCTTCCTAGAGGCACTCTTGAGTCAACTCTCAAATCGATGTGGGTACTCTTTTGTACCCAAGGTTGACAATATTCAACTGCCCTAGCCATCCTCCATGCTTCCATTAAGGTGGGAAGTTGGTGGCTCAACTACCAGGCCTCTCTGCATTAATTGGTTTTCTGGGAAAGGGGAAAAGAGGGAAATTAATAAAGAAAAACTAATTTGGTAGGTAAGGTAATTCCCCAAACCCATCACCAACTTTCTTCTTGTGGTATCATGGCCAATACTTCAAGGCTTCACCGTTCAATTAGCTTGTTAGAAAATTCTCATTAAATATAATTGTAATACATTGTCTTTCAGTCATAGTCTTTAATTGATAACTTGTAATTACAGACTATGGGAAAATGGGGTGTTACATTCCCCTCCCCCTTAAAAGAAAACAATGTCCCCAATGTTTTACTACCCATATAAACATTCTTTATACATAAAACAAAACCGGGTATGCCACCTTCATGGCATCCTCCAGCTCCCATGGGGCCTCATATGCTTCAAAATGTTTCCACTGCACCTTGAATTATGATATAGACCAGTTTCAGAGCAATGTCTCTCTTCTGTCTAGGATGCCTTGAGGCTTGGGATGGAAGTCTTCTTATGTCTCTTCCTAGATCATAGTCTAATCAATAACATGATTATTATCATGAACATATTTCTTTAACAAAGATACGTGGAATACGCTATGGGATTTGATAGTGGGAGGCAGAGAAAGCCGGTATGCCACATGTCCCACCCTTTCTAGAATCTTGAAAGGTCCACAACAATGGGGTGCTATCTTGGCATAAGTCCCCATCCTTAGGGAGATTCTCTTAGGCTTGACTCTGACATACACATGACCTCCTATTTTGAACTCTTTATGAGTCTATTTGCTGTTAGCATAACTCTCTTTCCTATCTTCAAGCACTTTTAGATTTTGCTTAATTTTGACTACTTCTTGCTCCATTTCCTTCAACATATTGGGCCCAAGGGTAATCATGTCCACCAGATTATCCCAACTAATTGGAACTTTACTTTTTCTTCCATACAGAGCCTCAAAAGGGATCATTTTCAATGAATCCTGATAACCATTGTTGTAAGAAAATTCTACCAAAGGAAAATATTCCTCCCATTTCTTGGGTGGTGCATAACATACATCCTCAACATATCTTCCAACACTCTATTTACCCTCTTAGTTTGTCCGTCTATTTGAGGATGGTAAGTAGTGTTGGAAGCTAGTTGCGTTCCAAGGCCTGTAAATAAACTTTTCTAGAATTTTGATGTGAATTTTGCATCCCGATCTAAAATAATTGTCTTGGGCATGCCATTCAATCTAAAAAATTATTTTATAAAAATATCAACAACATCTATTGCATTGTAAGTGGATTTAATGGGGATAAAGTGTGTTTCTTTACTCAACTTTTCCACCACCACCATTATTGCATCATGTTGTTTTGTTGTTCTTGGTAATCCCATGATGAAGTCCATGGAAATAATATCCCATTTCCATTATGGAATCTGCACTGGCTGCAACAAACCTGCTGGGTGTTTGTGCTCAACCTTGACTTGTTGGCACTCCAGACACCCAACAATGTATTCTGCAATATCACTTTTCATCCCCGGCTAGAAATATACTTTTCTTGTTGTTGTTGTCATCATTTGATAACTTGTATGACCCACATATGATCTCCTATGAAACTCATCCATGATGAGAGTTTTCAACTCAATCGAATTGGGTATGTATAGTCTGTTATTGTACATCAACAACCCATCCTTTGTGAGTTGATATTCTTCATGTTTATGCCCTCATGGCTCTTGCTGCAAAATTTCCTTTATTGAGTTGAATTGTTCATCACCCTGTAGGGAATTTCTGATTCTTTGCTTTATATCAAATTTACATGTGATCGCTGCTACTAAATGTACCGTCTCCATGATTCTCCTGAGTGCATTTGCCACTCAATTTTCTTCACCTTTGGTGTGTTTGATTTCAAAATAAAACTCATTGATTAGAGTAATCCATCTAGATTGTCTGTCATTTAAATGTGGTTGATTGAATAAGTACCTCAACCCACTATGGTTTGTCATTAATACAAACCTTCTTCGAAGTAAATAGTGTCTCCACATCTTCAAGGCATTCATAATGGCTTCCAATTCTAAGTCGCTGACATAACGTTGCTCATGCTTTTTCAAATTTCTTGAATCATAGCAGACCACATGTCTTTCTTGCACGAGGACTCAACCAAGTCCTTCTTTACAAGCATATGTACAAACCATGAAATATTTCTCAAGATATACAATTTTTAAGACAGAGGCATTGGTCAAAAGATATTTTAGCTCATTTCACAATTTGTTGACCACACAAACTTTACTCCTCTTTGCAGGGAAGTGATTGGCTGGCCAATTTTGGAAAACCCCTCGATGAGCCTTCTATAATATCTGGCTAATTCCACAAATGACCTTACATCAAACACAATTCTAGGGGATGGCCAATCTATGATGAATTTAATATTCTCTAGGTCTATTGCGATTCCATCTCCCGATATTATATGACCCAAATATTGGATCTGTTTTTGGAAAAAATCACACTTGTTGTACTTAACATACAACTGGTGTTATCTCAACACCTGTACCACCAATTTGAGGTGTTCCTCATGCTCCTCCTGGGTTTTTGAATAGATTAGGATGTCATAAATGAATACCAAGACAAACCTATCCAAGTATTTGCTAAGAATACTATTCACCAAACACATAAAGGTGGATGGTGCATTGGTAAGTCCAAAAGGCAACACCACAAACTCATAATGGCCGTGTCTTGTCCTTAATGCAGTCTTATGAATATATTCATCCTTAATTCTAACTTGATGGTACCCATACCTCAAGTCTATTTTAAAGAACATTGTAGCTACTTTGAGTTGATAAAAAATATCATCAATTCTGGCCAGTGGGTATTTATTCTTGATGGTCATCTTATTTATCTGTCTGTAGTCAATACACAGTCTGAAAGTACCATCCTTTTTATTTACAAATAAAGTTGGTGCTCCCCACATGGATACACTAGGCCTAATATACCTCTTCTCTAGCATTTCCTTTAGTTGTATTTTTAACTCTACCAACTCCAGTATACTCATCCTATAAGGTACCTTAGAGGCAGACATTGCTCATAGCATCGGTTCTATTGATAAGTCAACGTCCCTCCTAGGAGGCAGTCTTGATATCTCCTCCGGAAACACATCTATGAACTCATGCAACACCAGGTGGTCTTCTAGTTTCAGTTTGTTGTTTTTTGTTGAATTTAACACTTGTATATCATATAGGGGACACCCTTTTTTGCTATACTTCTTGAGTTGTAATGTTGATATTTTCCTTATAGATACAGACCTTTGGATTCCCTGCAACACCCTCTTGTTTCCCTTGTCATCCTCACAATCCAAAGTTTTATTAAAAATATATATTTTTACTTTGTGGGAATCCAACTAATCCATGCCAATCATCATGTCATATGACCCCAAAGGAAGCAGGTCCAAGGCTGCTTGAGTATGCAGTTCATTCATTTCAAATGGGTAGTCTTCAATAATTTCTGTCACCTTCCTCTTGGTCCTTGTGGCTAGCCGAACTAACCATGATTTTGCATGATTCCTTGTCTGTAAGGCACACGTTTCAAAAAATTGGGGTGATATATAGCTAAGGTTAGAACCAGGGTCAATTAAAAATGAAATAGGTCATTTTGTATTTTTACCTTCTAGTTCCACCACCAAAGCTTGGTGGTCTGCCTGTCGATTCTCTACAACTATGTAAATCTTGGGCACACTCCTGGCTACATCATCAACTGTAGTCGTCTCTTGGACATTGTAGACTCTTTGATTGCCATGTTTCTTATGGGGGTAGTCTCTCAACAAGTGTGTTTCTCCATAGCCCCAACATTGGAGAGGTCCTTTCTTCCGATGTTCCTTATTTTTCTTTGTTTGATTAATTTGTTGGCCTATTCCCACTTTGAGATGGAAATTTCTGCTGATGCATACTTCTAGTGGGATGACTGGACTGAGCGTTTCTTTTTGGATTGTTGTACTGGGATGGTTTAAATCCATTCTTCTTGAATCCATACTTTTCCTTCTTTTTTTTCAGTCTTTGTGAGGTTCCTGCCTAGGCTAGGATTGATGATAACAATATTTGGCCTTCAAACTCAATTATGTCCTGATATGACTATGGAAAACCACTGAGGAAGTGTTGTACCCTTGCTTTTTAATCCTTGAGGTTAGGAACATACCTCAACAATTATAAGAACCTCTTGGCATAAGCATCCATGGTAAGTTGTCCAAGTTCATGGAATTCCTTGATCTTACCATCATTATATTTCTCAAATAGATATGCTTTCCTGAAATGCTTCTCAAATTGTTTCTAGGTTAGCTTTCTTTCCTTCAATCTCTTAACTTCCTTTAGGTCTTCCTACCATATGGAATCCCCTCCATTAAAATTGAAAATAACTATCTTTGCCTTTGTATTTTTCGAGTAATTATGCATTTGAAAATACTTCCTCATTCCTAACAACCAATCCTCGACCTCTTCTCCTTTCTCGATCTCTCCATCAAATGTAGGTGGCTTTGCCTTCTTGAATTCTTTTGTTAGATAACTCTGTGAATGTCTCTACTTCTTCTTCTTAGGGACACTTGAAACAATGTCACTGTTGGATAGTTCTTCTGTAGTATTTTTCCCACTAGATGACTTTGTGGAAGTATCCCCACTAGTTCTGCTTCTTTTGGTATCTTGATGCCTTTTCCTCGAAGAAATTATTCCCACATTACTATGATTTGGTCCATGGTAATTAACCGTAGGAAAAACAAATTTACAACCATGATTACAACGTGGGTTATAGTCCATTGATGGTCTTAATTATGCATTCGTTGATGTGAATAGGGAATTGTATAAGATTCCGTACACTTCAGTTTAGTTAAGTCAAGTGTATGATAATTTTTTTGAGGGGGGGGATGATACTAGGTCCACTTTAACCTACAATCCATCTAATTTAGCACATAAAATATTAACATTATCCTTGGGAAAGATGATAAGGTCCACTTTAACCTAACTTATTTAATTGCAATAAAACATTTAGCACATAACAGTTCTTACACAAAATGTCTTTGTTGTATCTTGTTAAGGATGTATCAAATACATTTAGGGTGGTAGGAGCAGGTGGGGTTCTCTTCGACCCCAAATGAATCTTAGATCTAACATTTTATTGGAGCCTTGGTCAAGCGACTAACAACCAAGCAAAAGCTTACACCCTCCTTCAGGGGATCTCTTTATATGGAGCCTGAAATTTTCACAATCTCATCATCTTGGGAGATTAAAAAAACACCATTCAACATATTAATTTGGGTTGACTATGACATTATGATCAATTCCATTCCATATTCCAACAAATTTGAATGGATTTGCAGGCCATTCCAGAGGTGGAATTCCTTCATATTTTTTCGTCAAAACAACTTGTTAGCTGATCAACACATTAATCATGAAAAAAGGAAAAATGGGGGACTTATTTACTATTGGTATTTATTCTTTTAAGCCCATCCCATAATGCCCCCCCTCCAATTAACATTTTGTTTATGGGTTCTCCACGTGGTAGCCCCTTGCCTCGATGACTTCATGCATTTGATGAGTCTTCCGTCTTCTCATTATAACTCCCATTGTCCAGGCTTCTTGTTTATGTAGTTCCCACACTCTCTCCCAGTCTGGTGTGGGATTACTCCACCTACGATGCATTCGTTTGTCCAACATCAACACATGGTTTTGAATGGGTTCAGGGTGGCACATGATGGGTCGTTATGGATCAAAATCTTCGTGCATGGATGGACATATTTGGGTTGGTCTCTTGTTCAGTTGCTTTGGTCGTGTTTCTCTTGTTGTCTCATGGTTATTGTAGAAAGGTGGACGCTTCTGGTAGCTCTTGTCTTCTAGTTTGAAGTTCCCTTGCTATCACTGGCCTCATGGAGCAACACAATCGAGGCAATTCTAAAGTGACTCACTCTTATATCTAATGGGATATGGAGAATCTTCGAAATTCAACTCATGCCCTTTAGATTAGACTGAGCAACCTATCTACACAAATGGCTACCATTTTGGAAATCGCCGTTCAACATTAGTAAGCAATTCAAAAGGCTTAGGATGAATGTAGGGCACTCAAGGGAAAAATTGAAGTTCTTTAGGCCCGTCCCCTCTAGGTTTTGACGACACCCTCTACATCTGTTTGATCTGATGTGGCTTCTTCCCACCTGTTTGACTTTGTTGTTCCATATTTGAATTCTCCTTCTCCACAGGCAATCTTGGAATATTCTAGTAAGAAGAGTCCTCCTTTTTCTTCTTAAGTTGGATGTTGTGCTTCTTCTTCTTCTTCATTTACTAGGTTTTCATCTGAGTTTACTTTGTAAGGTTTTGCATCTAACCATTTGTTTAGTAAGTACAAGATATCAAACCATAAGTGGTAAACAACCACATTATAACCATGATAACTAAGTGCATGCAACCATATAACAATTTTCACTTAACTTGAACATTTTATGTTAATCAAATATCCTTGTTAGTTCCCTACATCAAATTGTTGAGGCATCAACAACTTCCCTAAGCCAGTGGGCTTGGGGCCCCTTCTAAATTTCTACGACTTAGACCCTTTGATTATTGTGCCCATTAGCCAGGTTCTCTTGATTTTTAAATGTTAAACATTTATTTTGAATGGATGACATATGTTTGATTGCCTATTAGTTTTGAGCTATGTCATATTGTAGTCTTGATTGAGTGTGATAATAATCCTAACAAGTTTGTTTGTGTCACAAGCACTTTTTATTACACCTATCACACCCGCATGTGTTTTGCGCCTCTTGGTTCTTTGACTAAATTTGACCATGAAAGTGCCATATATCGTTGTGTGGGTTGATTGGAGCATATGCAAGACATAGGCTCGCTCTGTACTGCTTCTCAGAAAAGAATTGATACTCTTGCCCAATACTCAATAACAAGTGCTCTAAATGTTAGTTGGTTTGTTTTTTTCACAAGATAATATTTCTCAGCTATCGATGGATGACCTTACTTATAGTGGATATATTGAAATCCTATATAACACAGATTTCGTAGGAATTGACGAAATTAAATTCAGGTAAAGAAACGACAAGAATGGGTCCCAAAATTTTATTAAAAATTGTTTTTTATCATAATTTCAGGTACTGGCCAAAGTGAACTTTTCACCTTCCAAGCAATCCTACTATCAATTTTGTGGGATTATAAATCCAATGTCACTGATGAAATTGAAATCCGAGGCCCAAAAGTGCCAAAATGACCACAAAGGATTTCCCATCAAACAAACCTCCTTAATCACGAAGCTACTAAAATACTTGAATGTAACTGCAAGTTCTCTCATTGAAAACCTTTCCCTATTCTCTCTAAATCACAAAAAACAACATCTCAATCAAACATCGTACATGCAAATTATAAATTTACTAAATCAATCTAGGTTACGTCAAAACCCCCTTTAACATCATTAAACATTGACCAACATATCTAATCGAGATGCCAATACACAATGTTATATTAAAAGTGTTTGAAAGGAAATCACTTTTAATACTAAAGTATCTCAAAATAATTAAACAATAAAATTAAATTTAATTAAAACAATATTTCATTAAAAAGGGTTTAAAGAATGTGTGAGGCATCATAAATTTGTTTAAAGGATGGTATAAATTGTAGGCATGTGAGGACCAAAAAAGGTTGAGGTGGGAAGGGGTCAATCAACTATACTACCCCCTAAACCATTATTTAATATATTTTTTTATCCTTCACGTTCTCATTTAACGACACCCCCTCTAAATCTTTTATCTTTCACGATATCTTTTATCGACACCCTTTCCATATCTTAATCTTCCTCAACCGTCGACATGTTAGAGCATCCCTCATATCTCGAAGATTTACATCTTGAATATTTGCCTCACCCACAACCATGTCAAAACCTAATAACACAATATTTCAATGAGGATATTTTTGAAATCGTCATCAGAGGGATCAAATATTAAACTCATCGAAGTATACTTGAACTTCTTAGTCAACTGCCACCTGAATTCAATATGTTTAAATGTTCATTTTTAAAATATGTTTTGAGGTTTTATACTGGAAACTCATCTATTTTGTGATAAATGGCACCTAGGTACCATTACTAAAAGAGGATTACACTTAGGAATTTGAATACATATTGTGTGAAGAAGTGGATTGCAAAGACACATATGCCATATCTCAAGACAATGAGATCCACTAGTACACAATCATGTCTCCACAAATGTTATTTACAATAAAGGGTGAGATACCTGCACACAAGCAATAATCAACAAATGAGAATCAAGCTCAAATGACAAATGATGAAATACAGATTTCATGATAAGCAAGTTTTTAAAAAAGAGGCAAAAGAGACCCATAGTGCAAACATTAGTGATCACATTGTATGAGGTGAACTAGGACGAAAGACATGATGACCCACGAGCACTAAAAGACAAATTCGAAATGTAAATGTATATGATGTAGGAAATAGTAAATTATGAACATTTTTTGTTGTTAGCATTCCCTCATCATTCCATAGAAGATAAGGACAAAAAGTTTGCAAATGGAAGGCCAATAGTTAGGGTGAGTTTCAAGAAATAAGGGGATTGTACTCTAATTCATGGCTTTTGGCTCTTTGAGCTTTCATGTACTACTATTGAAACTTTAATGAGAAGAAGCCCTTTGGCCAAGCTACTTTCTGGAGAACTTTGATTCTTGTGTTGCACTGGTTGTGGACTATTTCGCTACCCTTCACTCAACAATAGAGTTGTGTAAGAATGTATCTCGCATTATATACTATTCTTATGTGTGACCATTGCTTTTTTATTTTTGTTCTTCAAGAAATATTTGTCTGAATCTATGAACATAGGGTTGTAAATGATTGTTTCAATGCTAGATTATTTTGGGTTTGCAGTTATTTACTCATATTCTTGTCTTTGTTTGGTGTGAACTATTTCCGAGGTAATTTATAGGAGCATGTATGGTTCTATGTTTACTTTGTTGTTGCCTTTAGTTCCATCTGGATGCATGCATCTTAGATTAGTTTAATTTCACCCTTAGCTTAGAAACCATCACTGTTGGACCATGTCGTAACTAGTAAACCCCCCCAAACCAGTAATGGCTGCCAAGTCATAATTCAGATGGCTTCTCTATTCCAAATGGTGTGAGCTCCAATTGTGACTTCTCATTGAGGGTCACCTTAGATGTTGATCAAGGTCACACATGCTGTGTCAACAGAGATCGAGGTGATGTTATAGCTACATCTTATCATAACCATATTCCACATGTTGCAAACAAACCATCACAAGCATATCATCAATCAAGACAACCATGAAGACATTGCCATGGTAAAAACAAACAAATGAAATGTAACAACTATGAATAATCACCATAATACTAAAGAAAAATGCATAATGCTACATACATTAACATCCTTATGACTCTTGATGAATAGAGTGTTTTTCAACCTCCACTTTCTTAGTATCATAAAGATTACATACTCTTTCTTCCCAGGGTGTTTTAGTTCTCTTCCAATGTTTGGTTTCACTATCTAACATGTGAGCATTTGTTCTTATTTTAAGAATATTAATTTTCATTTTAAAACTAATAATAGAAGAAATAATTTTTTGATTTTCTAACTATTTATAATAAGTCAAATTTCTCTTATTTTTTTTTTCTCAAGCCACCATAAACTCTCTTTTGTCTAATAATAATAATGATTTTTTTAAAATTATCAATATTATAGAAAGTGCCATCTAAGATTCTCTAAATAATAATAATAATAAAAAAAATCTTATATAATTGATTATCAATATTATGAAGAAGAGTACCATTGAAATATTCAGTGTTTTAAAAAAACTATAAGCATTCAAAAAAATTTCTCGCAAACTTTATCAAAAAACTATATCATTTTCTCTCAAACTTTAAGTATTCAAAAATTATAAACAATGGTATGAAACCTTTTAACATTCATATTATTAGTCCCTGCCACAGGTGTAGAGGGACTATAACAATCGATAAATCGTTGACTGCATATTACTTTGTCCTTTGACCCGAAATATTTGCACAATACCTAATGTTGGAGCTATGGAAATAAAAACATATATTTTTATATAATAAAAAGTAACATATATGTACTGATATGATGGATAAGAGATTGGAGGTCTTATTGCCCTATTTCCAATGTTATATATGATGGATAAGAGATTGGAGGTCTTATTGCCCTATTCCCAATGTTATATATGTTGGCATATCCAAAGTATTTGATCGTATATGGTCTTTTTTGAATCATATATTTTGTTATGCATTCGTCGATGGTGGATTAATGCTAGCATTAATTCAAATGTTTGGTTTAGCATTTTATGCTAGGTAAATTTATGGCAATGTTAGATATGGTGGCGTATCCAAAGTTTGGCTTTCCAAAACATTCTGTTGTGTTTGAACTATTCTTACAAAAAATATAATTTTTCTTTTTGGGATACGTTAGAGTCCTGTCACATTGAATTTTTTTCTTAAATGTTTACAATGCATTTCTGACAAACTTAAATGTTTATCTAACAAGCTTGGTAGTGTTGAATGGTTACTTAACAGGCTTGTTACAAGACATTTTCTTCTGTTTTTAAATTTTTTATGCTCCAGCGCGTTGCTGGTTCGGTGGTCCATGCTTACTTTTTGCATGCCATTGATTTCTTATTTGCATGTTGTTGTTGTTCTTGCTTGCCTGTTCATGTTGTTGCAGTTTGGACATTTGGGTTTCTGCAATCGTGATTGGAACAACATCGTTCCTGAGGGGGGTGGTTGTTGCTTGCTTCTTTCTTGGCTGTATGTTGTTTATTGTTGCTTGATTTGACTTTGCAGGGTACCGGTCCTGTGGCTGCAGTTGGTCCTTTTAGTACTTCTTAGCTGGGTTCTTCTTTGGTGCTTGTTCTTGTTTGGCCAGGGTTTGCAAATGTTGGGATGTTGCATCTGCGGTTGGATCTTTGGTCGCATTTTGTTTTGCACTGCAGTTTGCATAGAATACTATTAAGATAAAATAACAGACTAAAGAATTGCAGGCGATGTAAATTGCATCTGTTATGTGTTGAAGCAAAGTTTGTTGGCCTTGAAATATATTTCATGGTTGTCGATGCTTTTTACATGGATTCTGTGTTACTATGGTTTTATAGTTATGATAATGGCTTTTACTGTGTGGGAGATATAGTTGTTCTCTCCCTTTTACTTTCCCATTGTAAACTGCATTTGACTTTAGTTTTTCGCGTTTATGTGGTCATTTCGAGTGACCACCATTCTGTTGCATAGTTGGCCACTTTTATGGACGCGGCTTCACGAATAGGTTCTATTGGACTATGACAGGTCGTATTCGATGTATAAATTAGCTTTCCCGAATTAGTTTTCTTTAAAAGAATCATGGGCATAAGAGAATGCAATTTATGAAATTGTAGGTTTCCTGGACCGTGGAGCCGTCATCCCATACTTAGCCAGTTTTTGCATCGTGGGTTGACGGGGTAGGCGGCTAAAAATTGACAATCGGAGAATTCTGCGATATACTAATTGACAATCGGTCAGCAGCGAGAGTTTCGTGATCATTCCGACCTACCGCAGTTGGGTTCCACACTTAGGCAGTATTATGGACGCGCCTTCATGGATAGCTTGTATCGAAGTATGGTGTATACATTAGCATTTCTGAATTAGTTTTCTTTAACAATAGGGCTCCTGGACAGAAAATATTAAAATTTATCAAATTATAGGTTTCCTGGACAACATAGATTAAACATAGGAAATATGTAATTTTATAGAGTAGATATATAGGGCCTGCATGGAGCCGTCATCCGATACTTAATCAGTTTTTGCATCGCGTGTTGTTAGGGTAGGCGGCTGAAAATTGACAATCGGAGACTTCAGCGATATAGAAATTGACAATCGGACTTGCAAACTATTTGAATTTGAAGGCTGTCATGTCCAAAAAGTTAACATTGTCGAAATAGCTTACTTTACGTGCATTTTACATACCCTGGTGGACAAAAAACACACAAAAAAAATAGTGAGCATTTTTTGGATCGCAGGTTCTTGGGATGATGGGTTCTAGGTTCGGTCCCTGTTGTTCCGTTTCCTATAAATAGCACGGACAGTTCCGCGATATACAAAATGAAAATTGGGCTTGTGCACTATTTGAATTTGAAGGGATCCTGCAAAACAATTATCATTCTCGAATTAATCTTCTTTGTGTACGTTTTACATACGCTCGTGAACAAAAACATAACAATAGTAGTAATGTCTGTTACATAGGGCTCCATCTCCACTACCTTTGGCAAAGTTCATGAACGTGTCAGCCACAGAGACCTTCACGTCATGTCCCTCTTTAATATTGTGCATATCTTAGATGTCAGATTCCAGAATCTGCTCGGATATGGGAATTTTAATATGTGTTGGTGGTCACTATTGAGTGTACATATTCAAAAAGATTGGCATTAATAAGTGAAAATATCAAGAACATCTGTCATTAAAATGAATCAACAAAAATCTACGGCAGACCATCCAGCCTTGCTTTTAAATACTTATTGCCATTGCTCTCTATGATCAAAGAGTTGCGGTTTAGGGTGCCTTCGTTCTAATGTTCTTGGTCATGCACATGTAAGACAACTTAGAGATGTGATGGATGAGCAAATGAAAGAATAGAGCCTGGTTTTATGTGACGTGAGCTTTGAGTAAAAACAAAACTCTTTTATACAAAGAGAAACTTAGAGAGGACGAAAAAAACAAAACAAGTATGTTCTAGTTGGTGTTCTCCTTGTGTTTGATGCTTTGGTTCATTGAAAATGCTGGCTGGAGATTTGTTGGTTGAAATTCTTTGTTTTATTGCTGGGAATTGTAATGGATTTTGAGGTTGGGTGCAAAATAGTTCTTCGTTTAAGTATATAGCTTCTTTCAACAACACAGATTTGGCAAGTGTATCGAGTTGTACAGATTGCACAAGTATTTGTCTACCT
>ML822212.1:123734-141115 GCA_009831015.1 Picea engelmannii | reverse complement strand
TATATATATATATATATATATATATATATATATATATATGTATATCTCATATTATCATTTAATAATGCATTTGGTTTGGTTTGCAGGTTAGGCGGGAGGGGAAATTGAGCTGGGAACGTGGCCCTTAAGGCTCCAATATTTCAACTAAGCTCTGATACCAGATGTAGTGCTCTAATTTAATTATAACAACCATTAATTTAGAACAGAATAGTAAATTAAAAATTTACTCAAAATTCACTTAATCTAGCACATTCAGTCCAATATTTCCATACATAAAATTTACTAACAATTTACATACCTCACTCTGATGCTATCTGCCGCTTGATGCTATCTGCCACTTGAACCTGACGCTGCTCCTTAGGACACCCCAAAACCAACCACCCTATCGACTAGTACGCCTAGCCCTAGGACATCAATGGATGTCCTAGCCCTCCGAGCCCAAAACCTCCTCAGCCCCCCCGGTGCACTGTAAATCCCACTGTAAACCAACTCTCCCAAAACTCCAAGTTCTCCCCTCTCGTCGAATGCATGAATGAATCCCCTCCATCATCCTTCTCCTCTTCCCTTATTCCTCCTTCACCGCCCTCGCACATTCACTCCCACCTAACTCTTTATTACCCTTATCCCATTATTAATTGCCTTCCCTTATTAATTGCCTTATCCCTTATTAATTTCCTTATCCCTTATTTAAATGTTTCCCTTTTACGTACTGGTTACGTTATCCCTTATGGGATACGTAACCCCATTTAACATTATATTTTATTTCCCCCCCTTTGTTTAATACTTAATTAATTAATAATCAAATTAACCATTAACCATTAATTAAAGAGTTAATCATACTTAAACTAATCATAGTAAAAAATAATTAATTAATAACATATAATTAATTAAGGTTATATAATAATTAATTATAGTTTAACTAATTTTTAGGATTATTTATGAAATTATTCATATTAATAATTAATGGTCGTTACATCGGGCGCGCAGGCGAGCTAAAAAATGGGGCTCCATTGTTCCGTAGCCTACAAATAGCACCCAAAATTCCGCGATATACAAATTGACAAGTGAATCTGCGGACTGGCTGAGTCAACATTGCACTTCTATTGTTCCGTGTCCTCTAAAGAGAACTCCTAGTTCCGCGATATAGAAATTGACACACGAAATGCAGAAATGGCGGCGTGCAGATTTCCATTGTTTACGGATGCCAATCCCTGTGAAGTATCTAACAGTATCTAAAAGTTTATTTAGAATACTAAATTAGCACTTATTAGTGACAAGTGGACACAGAGGTACGAAACAGTTGGAATTGCAGTCTCTGGAATATACAAATTGACTACCAGACATCGTCCGCTCTTCCGTCTTACAAATTATGCATTCAAATGTTCGGAGAAATACAATTAGAAGGTCCAAGCCTCGCCTCCTCTGTGGATACCTTCTCAGCCTGCTTTGGATCCTCCTTTTGGTGGGTTCACGAAATATGCAACTCCAGCGTTGGCGGGTTGGCATATATTTATTTCCATCTATACAATTAGACGACAAATCCGACCGACCGCTGTTGCTTTCGATACTTGGCCAATTTATGTCCACGGTTGCCACGTTCAGACCAATTTCAGCTCCATCTATATCCTTGCATGGAGAATTGAACCAACAACTATTCCTTTTCATACCTACCGACATTTCTGATCACGGGTTCTTGGGCGGGCGGGCTCAAAATTGGCCCTCCATTGTTGCGTGTGTTACAAATAGCACCCAAAATTCTGCGATATACAAATTGAGAGGCGGAGCTGCGCACTGGATGACTCGACATTGCACTTCTATTGTTTCGTGTCCTCCAAATAGTCCTTCAAGTTCTGTGATACACAAATTCACACATGAAATGCATTCTGGCAGGGTGGAGATTGCCATTGTTTACGGATACTAATCCCTATGAAGTATTTAACATAATCTAAAATATTATTTTCAATACTAAATTACCTCTTAGTACTGACAACTGAACATAGGTGCGGGTCCGACATCATCCGCTCTTTCGACATCATCCGCTCTTCCATGTTACAAATTATGCATTCAAATTATTTACTCTGGTCCTCGGCAATATACAAATTGATTATTGGGTCCACATCTTGTATTGAAAATTTCCCTGATCTACAATTCCACCGCTGACTCCTTTCTCCTTTTTCCCTTTTCTTCTTCCCCTGTATTATGGCTCTCATTATCTCCATGTATATAATCACACCTTAGGCAATTTTATGTCCACGGTTGTTGGGTTGGAAATCTACAATTCTATCGCGTGCTTCTCGAACTCGCAAGCTTTACTGTACCACGGTTGACAAATGTGCTTCCTGATATACATTTGCTATGCTCTTACTAATGACTCTTACAAGTGACAACTGGACACAACAATATGAAACAGTTTGCATCCAGCCATTCGCAACATAGAAATTGACTACCGAGTTCCGACATCGTCCCCTCTTCCGTGTTACAAATTGTGCATTCAAATGTTCAGAATAATACAAATTGACCATCCGGACCTCTGACCCTATTTTGGATCCTCCTATTCACGGATTCACGAAATCTCAAATTCTTAGTCAGTGTTTGAGGTTAGCGCATTTGAGGTCTACTGCTTCATCTTCCTTGATATGCATATTGCACTCAAAATTTCCATGATTTACATTTCCACCGCGGACTCGTTGGTACTTTTTACCTTTTCTTCTTCCCTTGTATTATCGCTTTGTGGTTATATACATAGTCACCTTTCTATAAACATGGGTTCCAGCGTTGGCGGGTTGAGATATGTTTATCTCCATCTATATAATCACATGACTCCTCCAACCGATCGCTATTGCTCTTCATACTTAGCCAATTTTATCGCCACGGTTGGCGGGTTATGCGTATTGCAATCAAAAAGTTCCAAGACATACAATTTGACCCTGGCGCCCTCACCTTCAGTAGTTGTACCTTGAAACCCTATTTTGTAGTGGTTTTTTTCCCCTGCCCATGACCTCCGTACTTTCTTGCTATGCAATTAGAAACCTTTGATGCTAACAGGTCACCATGCAGGAACCATCAACATTGTCATTAATGGAAGAAAAACTCGAGGAGATATCCCATTATTACGCATTAAACCAATATGTGCGGAAACTTATTTTGTCCCTTCCGATTGTTCATCTCCAACACACGTTGTCGTGTTAGGTTGCTCAAGAAATCTGCAATGCTTAATCTCTCATTGCAATATCCACCATGTTCGCATTTCTATATATGCAATCAGTAGTGTTTAATGTTAACAACACATCATGCAACAACCGTCCATATTTCAATTAATCAACGGAAGTCTCGAGGACATCTCCCATTCACACGCTTTCGACCCAAATTTGCGCAGGGTTATATTAGCCCTTCCAACGTTTCATTTCATTCATCGTCTGGAACAAATAAATTTCTTTGTAGACCTATGGCAGCGGGTCGACAACAATTTTGTGGAGATACAGTAAATATGTTCGCAGAAGAGGATCAAAGGTTCCAGTGGTCCAGGGCATATTTTTACTATTCATCTCATTTCGCCCAGAACGAAGTGATTTGGACCTCCGTAATCTCTCGTGTAGGCTGTGTCCCTGAGGTTTTTGACTATAAGGAGGTGGTCTCTTCGTGCACCAAAAAATATATTCCAAGCCAAACAATTATTCCACTGCGCGACCATTCTCCTATTTCTTTGTCACCTCATCTCTTCCGCGAGATGTTGAAATTGTCGAAACCAACATTAACGTTCAGAGGACAAGACTACAAGCAGTTTCTAGAAAAAAATCATAATGGGTTGGACATCTTATCCGACTTCCTCGAAGACCCGACAATAGTTCCTGAAGATATCACAAGGCTCCAGGTAAGTTCCTTTAGAAATCCATTCAGGAAAATTGCTTGGCTGTTTACAAGAATAACGGGACAGGCATCCACAGCAAGCATTTCCCATATAATTATTTATATTTTTTATTTCACAGTCAAGGAACAATACATTTTCGATTGGGGAAAGATAATCTCCATTGAACTCTATTCCCAGTTGTCACGATTCAAAGAATCGAATAAATTTTATATGTCATCCTACTTGATTTTCGCAATTGTGTATTGCTGCCCGTTTCCAAAACTTTCTCTTTCCAATAAAATAAACTGTGGATTCGACCCAGTAACATTCTGGCACGACGCCCTGTGGAGACACAAGGCCTCCCATTGTTTTTATGAAGTTTTTGATGGCTTTGTCTCAGTTTTCAAAGATTTATTGTTAGGCAAGGATGCTCCGCGAATGTCTGGCCACGCAAGCAAGTTTTTGAACAAGAAGGGCACACTTGAGCAAAAGGAAAATCACAGTCTCCTCATGGTCTTTGGCTCTAAGGAAAATCATGCCTTTCTTCCATGCCACATAACGAACAAGATGTTTGTTGTAGAAATAGCAAGGCAATACAAACACTGGTTGCATTTTTTCCATGACAAGAAAAAAAAATAGTTCATTCCTCTGACTTGGAAAGTCGGAGACTTCGTGTACAGAAACACCAACAACATTGACGAGTTTGCCACCCATTTCAAGAAATTGAACCTAACGTACGCTAAAAGGCTAAAAGGGTTCGACCCCAATGGCATTTTTGGAGAACATTTACTGGGTGTTGGCTTTAACACCTCTTTTATCCATAGACGCCTGACCCAAGATAGGGATAGTGTCGACAACAATCCTGCTTCTGCCCAGTCGATCGCAAAATGACACGTCAACGATGAATATTTTCAACTCGTCAACGACTGCCACCTGTACAAAAAGGACCCCACTAGGCCTTTGGTCACCATACCCAATGCATATACACGTAGTCCAAGTACATAGGCACCTCAACACTGACATCGATCGATACCAAGCTGCCATGTGTCCATGGGCCTTGATGGCATTAGCATGACGCCATCCAATTTCTCACCCGTTCTCCCAAACTTTGAAAAATCCCAAAACCTTTGGGGAAATAGAGGCAAGGCTAAACAAAGGCACAAAGGAGAATATCTCATGGAAGTGAGGGAGACGTTGACAACCTGAAAAATCAGTTGGATATTGTAAATGCGTAACAAGACAGTTGGCCTCACCTTTCCACACCATCAACAATCATTGTATCGCCATGTACAACTGAAAGAAGACAATAATCATTGTTCAGATGTGCCTAACCACATATGCCCCAAATCTCATTAGATCATGTCAAGTATGGTGAATCGTTTCCTCCCGTTAGTTACCCCCAAAGACACGTGTAAAGATTCTACCAAGGAAACTAAAAGAGAAAAGGAAAAAGCAACCTGCAACAGTCAATCTTCTAAAATAAACTTATCCCGATGTCAATTTTTGCAGGCGATGATCCATTTGCATTGTCCTTCCCTACGAGAAAAGATAACCAGGCATCCTGGATACAGATGTCACGAGA
This sequence comes from Picea engelmannii, assembly GCA_009831015.1. Classification (NCBI taxonomy): domain Eukaryota; kingdom Viridiplantae; phylum Streptophyta; class Pinopsida; order Pinales; family Pinaceae; genus Picea; species Picea engelmannii. The sequence continues at coordinate 135,686 of ML822212.1, read as the reverse complement.
GAGTGATCAACATTGCATGAGGGAAGGAATGTCCCTCTTGTTCATCATCAACTCAATCTTAAGAACAAAGGGGCATTCAAGAATCTACCCTAACATGTAGTTGTATCAATAGGCCAACCCAAAGAAACAAGTCGATGCAGGATATCTGAGGCGCTGGTCATTAGTACTCTTCATTGATGAGTGGTGGGAGCCGAGAGGAAGACGTTGGACATTCTTCCAGTTAGCCTAGACCCAAATCATTCCATTGTAGAATGGGTCCAATGTTGCAGGCAATGGTTCGATTGAGCCATCCAAGAAAATATAAACCAAGGCTCAATTGGATGAAGAGAGGACACCCTAGAACGACACCACCACGTCGACTTTGGGGGTAAAAAACAACAACATGTTAGCTTTGGGGGTAAACAAATGTTTTTTCTCAGTTAAATCAGGTAAAATCAGTTGGAAAGTTGGAGTGCATAGAAAAACCAGATGCAATATCAAAAAACTGACAAGCAATTTTAATTTTCAAGAAACAGTGTTGGTCGAGAAGAGTGGTTTCCTCTTAAACAAAAGCATCTATAAATCAACATAAGGAGCTCATTTTTAGGATCGACACTTTGGGGAATTTAAGAGTTTCTTATAACCATAGCTATTTGATAATGTCCTCAAGAATAGACAGACAAGTTTGAGTTGTTCTTGTATCAGATCATGTCCTGTTTGAGTTGTTCTTGTATCAGATCACCATTAATAAAAGCTCGAACAACAAGTTTTATTGCATGCTTAATGTAACTTCTTGTTGTATTTCTTATGATATTGAAGTGATTTCCTTTGAATGTATGACTACTTCTTGTCACTTCATATGTTTAACCATTTGCAGAGGGTACCTCAATCCATTTAAATTTCTGAAGATTTTTACTATTTGATGCATGAATTAATGATTTGCTACATCTGTTAGAACGGTTGAATCCTTAACTTCTTAGCACATTATTCTTTCCATAGATTGTGACACCCATCTTAACAATCCCTCACATGTTTATCGTGTATTTCTCGTAATTCGTCATTTCCTTCACTCTTTAGATCAAACTGTCTGAACCACTCATGGACAAATGGTTATTGAGGTTGAAATTTTTGATGTCTGGGTTGAGACTGTTTGAACAGAGAAAAACTTACCCAAAATTTTGCATATGATAACCTACTGCAAGCATGGCGTTAAGATTCACTGTGAGTCTTAGCTCCCAAAGTGCCTCTGCATCATTACATTGAAAACCTCAAACATCTCGAGGGATAACACAACTATTCCAGAAATCCCCTAGTTGATTTTTTATTTGGTTTTATAGTTGGTTTAGAATTAGGCACGTCTCGAGGGATGGTTGATTTTTTGTTTGCATTGACAGTTAGTTTAAAAGTAGGCATGTACCAAAGGATATATGTTAGTTTGTTTAACAAACCCACATACATTAAAAATAAATGAGTAATAGGCTTGCTCCTGCAATGCCTCCTTGATGCCTAGCCATGAATTTACTTAATCAAATCGAGGACAAAATAGTCTAGGATAATATCTCTTTGAAGATACTAGAGCAAAATACTCAAAAACTTATGACAAGCAGAATGATAATAAATACATGAGAATAATAATTCTTTGTATATGCTCATACTACTGCACAAATCTAAAAACTTAGCACCTAACGATGCTCGCTTCATAATTTGATATGTAACTTTATTTTCATTTTTTAGATTCTATGTTGTGAAATTTAAGAACGTGTAGTCCACACTCTGCACCTCTATACAAGGATATCGTTGTACATGTATACTCCCATACATGTTAAATTTATTTTAACATTCATTTTAAGATTACAATAAATATATTCTAGTATGTGTAAAAAAAAGGTTTAAAATAACTTATTTTTTATTTGTATTTAGAATAGTTAGATGTATTTATAGAATAATATGAAATAATATAATAATTTTTATGTAAAAATAATTATATTATAAAAACAATTTCACAAAACATATATATTAAATATATTACTTAGTAATATGCAATTTTATTAATGATATCAATTTTATCAAATGTTACTTAATAATATCAAGATTATCAATTCTATAAAAAATCAACAATAAAAATGAAAACATATAGTCGACATAGAAATAGATTCCACACCTCATCACAAGTATATTATAGGACAACCAAGATATAGATTCCACACCTTCACACATGTATATCCATATCAATTACAATGAGCAAAGATGCAGGAATACAATCCTTATAAATACAAACTATGGTTCCTTGGGCTTTTCATTGGAAAGTGTACAATTTGAGTTGCTTATTGTGAAAGCCTCAAGGGCATATCAAATAGAATCCTCGAATGAATGGTACGCTATGGAAAATGCAGGCATGCTCCTTTGCTTTCAATGGATAAGTTATATGTGTATTATTTTTTACTGATCTTTCATTTTATACCGGAAACTACATAAGCTCAATAATTATTTAAAACGACTCAATGTGTACAAGCCATGTAACTATTCCATAAAGCCCCTGGTTGATTTTTTATTTGGTTTGACACTTAGATTAAAATTAGGGACATGTCAATGGATATTTGACATTTTGTTTGACAAATGTGCATACATTAAACAAAAATAAGTAATAGGCTTGCTCCTACAATGCCTCCTTCATGCCTAGCCAGGAATTTACTTAATCAAATCCAAGACAAAATAATATAGGATAATCTCTTTGAAGATACTAGAGTAAGATAGTAAAAAACTTATGACAACCAGAATGATAACCAATACATCAGAACAATAATCCTTTGTATCTGCCTACACTACTGTACAAATATAAACCCTTAACAACTAAGGTAATGATGCTTAGTTCATAATTTGATATGTAACTTTATTTTCATTTATTAGATTTTAGGTTATGAAATTTAAGAACATATAGTTTGCACTCCACACCTCCGCAACTTTGCACAAGTATAGGCATGTGGAAGTACTAATAAAATTTGAACACAATGTGCATAGCTTCCACACATCTGCATAGATATGTCCCTCACACAACAATACTTAGAATGAGGAAAGATACACTTGCACAGGTATATTCTCCAAATGCGCATATCAGTTACAATGAGTAAATATGCATGAATACAATCCCTATAAATACACATTATGGCTCCTTGGGATTTTCATTGGAAAATGTACAGTTTGAGTTGCTTATGGTGAAAGCCTCGCGGGAATATCAAATAGAATCCTTGAATGAATGATACATTATATAAAATGCAAGCATGCTCCTTTGATTTCAATGGATAATCTATATGTGTACTATTTTCGACCGATATTTCATTTTATACTAGAAAATGCATAAGCTCAATAATTATTTAAAGCAACTCAATGTGAACAAGCCATGTAAATATTCTGTAAAACCCCTAACTGATTTTTTTTATTTCGTTTGACACTTAGTTTAAAATTAGGGACGTGTCAAGGGCTATTTGACAGTTTGTTTGACATACATGCATATATTAAAGATAAATAATTAATAGGATTGCTCCTACAATGCCTCTTCCATGCACCCCAACCAAGAATTTACTTAATCAAATCAAGGACAAAATAGTCGAGGATAACATATCTTTGAAGATAATGGAGAAAGATAGTAAAAATCTTATGATAACCAAAACGATAACCAATACATTAAAACAATAATCCTTTGTATTTGCCTACACTACTAATCAAATATAAACACTTATCAGCTAAACTAACGATGCTTAGTTCATAATTTCATATATAACTTTATTAAATTTATTAAATTTTAGGTTATGAAATTTAAGAACATATAGTCCGCACTCCACAACTTTGCACATGTATATGCCTGCGAAAGTACTAATAAACTCTGAACACAATGTGCATAGCTTCCACACATCTGCATATGTATATCCCCCACACAACAACACTTAGTCTAATAGTTATCAATGTTATCAATGCATAACAATATTCTATTATTGATGACATTGATAACTATTTGAATTGTGGACTTGTGGGAATGTATTTTCCTATTTATATTCACTTTTAATAAATTTAACTTAATATTAAAGAACAACTAATTAATTTAAGAACACCAAAGAATTTCCAACAGACCAAATATCCACCGCGCGATGCAAAACCAAACTGCACAAAGTACCAAAGACATAACTATGTGATGTGCACAATCATGGATGCAAAACTATACGAAATTCCAGCTGCAAAAGTGTCGCCATGTGGGACGTTGACTTGTACGGGTTCCTCGCAGAAGGATAAAAAACACAACATATTAACTACACTAAGTATAAGTGTCCAGGTTGCATAAGGATTCAAAATAGTATGATCGAATGCTTGCTCTATGATCAGTCTATGTGTTGGTTCTCCGCAACTATGCAATCCAGATAGCTATACTTGGTCTACTTAGCACTGTGTATCTCTAATCCCTATGTATATTCAAAATAGACTGATAGAATGCTTGCTCTTTCCTTCTAAATCAAAGAAAATGAATTTACTATAAATCATTGATTTATCTTGCAAATTACTTACTCTGTACTCCGCACCTACACAACTTCGCACAGGTATAGGCCTATAGAAGGACTAATAAACTCTGAACACAATGTGCATAGCTTCCGCACCTCCACACAGGTATATCCCCTGCACAACAACACTTAGTCTAATAGTTATCAATGTTATCAATGCATAACGATATTCTATTATTGATAACATTGATAACTATTTGAATTGTCGAGTTGCGGGAATGTATTTTCCTATTTATATTCAATTTTAATAAATTTAACTTAATATTAAAGAAAAACCAAGCCCTGTGTATCTTCAAAATACACTGATATAATGCCTTTTCTTTCCTTCTAAATCATAGCAAATGAATTTACTATAAATTAGTGATCTATCTTGTAGATTAATTGCTCTGCACTTCGCACCTCTGCAACTCCGCACAACTATAGGCCTGTAAAAGGACTATTAAACTCTGAAGACAATGTGCATATCTTTCGCACCTCCGCACACGTATATCCCTTGCACAACAATACTTAATCTAATAGCTATCAATGATACCAATGCATAACAATATTCTATTATTGATAACATTGATAACTATTTGAATTGTCGAGTTGCGGGAATGTATTTTCCTATTTTTATTCAATTTTAACAAATTTAAATTAATATTAAAGAAAAACTAATTAATTTAAGAATGCTAGAGAATTTCCAACAAACCAAATGTCCATTGTGCGACTCAAAAACAAACTGCACAAAGCACCAAATACATAGCTATGTGATGTGCACAATCACAGATGCAAATCTATTCGAATTTGTAGTTGCAAAAGTGTTGCCATGCAGGACACTGACCTGTACTAGTTCCTTGCAAAAGGATAAAAAACACAACATCTTAACTACACTAAGTATAAGTGTGCAGGTTTCCCTCGCAGAAGGATAAAAAGCACAACATCTTAACTACACTAAGTATAAGTGTGCAGGATGCACAATGATTCAAAATAGTGTGACCGAATGCTTGCTCTATTATCAGTCCCTATAGTGGTCCTTTACAACTATGCATTCCAGATAACTATAATTGGTGTACTTAGTACTGTGTATCTCTAATCCATGTGAATCTTCAAAATAGATTGATTGAATTCCTTCTCTTTCCTTTTGAATCATAGCAAATGAATTTACTATAAATACATGATCTATCTTGCAAATTACTTCATTGATCACAATCAACAACGTGGAACCATTTGAAATGCAGAACTGCGAAAGTACAACAATGTGTCGGGACAACATGTTCCAGTTCTCCGCACAAAGCCTAAAGATAGACATCCCCATGTAGAACAAGAATAGATACATGACAATGCCAAAACACAAGAAATATGAAACATCAGTATAAGCATTGAAACAATGCATTCCTTGCACGAAGATATAAAATAGTCTGTGCGATTACTTCATAAAACAAAATAAGAATCACTTCAAAATATCCTCACAACAATTGAAAACAGACCCAATGTTCACTGTACCATGAAAAAACCATGTACAAACAAAATAAAAGACAACCATGCCGGATGTCAACAAATTGTCAAAACAAACACTAACCAGCTTAAATCGCATCTAATTATAACGAAAAAATACAATCTCCAACCATTTTGACTAGCAACGTAGCAGAGCTAATTGCACCACACCTGAAGGTCATTCCCTGTACACTTTTCATTGTTTTCCTCCCACACAGTTATTGTAGGCGCGGGAAAAAGATCCAATAAAACACCAGAACAAACTCCAAAAAATCACAACACTTGCACTATGCATCAAACATATACTATTAGACAACAAGCACACAATCTAATTGCACCCTTATAACAAACATTACTGAATATTCATATCTGCAAATAAAAAATAAGAACCAGTTTCTAAACTTCCTTTCCATATAGCATCCAATGCACAATATTTCTTATCCTATGACATAAATTTGTAGAATCCCAACACCGCAACTCATGTAATTCCCAACACACAACACTTGAACATTGTCAACATCTTTGTCTTTATGAACACCTTTCTTTCCTGTCAATCTTTAATTGTCTCCTGCGCTCACACTTTTCTGTAAGAAACCCTAACCCACTTAAATCACCTCTAGAAAGGAAACAAAACAAAAATCAACCATTTCAACCAACAATAGAGCAGAACTAACAGTGCCACACAAAATAACAATCAGTTTCTAATCTTTCTAGCAATTTAACACGCAATGCACATGATTTCTTACCCTCTGACATAGATTTGCAAAAGTCCAACACCACAGCTCCTGCAACTCAAAACACACCTTTTTCATCTGTCAACCTTTAACTGTCTTCGGCCTGCACACTCTTTGCAACAAACCCTGCCCTGCTTAAATTCCCCCCGCAAAAAAAGAAAAGAAAACAACAACCAACCATTTGAACTAGCAACACAACAAAGCTCACTGCACCACGCATGAACATAACCAACTGTTGTATGTATCCAACCAAGCTAACTCAAAGCAAGATAGTAGATGCACGACATTTCTCACCCCACATCCCAAAAACCTCGTCTTTCTCGCTCGTAGCACACTACATCATGTTAGCATGCAAACAACTCAACAACAATTACTTTGAACAAACAAAAAATTTAATTAAAATTCATTGCAATCCATAAACGCCCCTGCACAAAATCATCCCATACAACACACATAAATCTATTTATATTTATTGAAATCTATCTATACATTGTATGACACTAGTACCTGCACTCCTCCCAACCATGCGTTACAACTCCATAATTAAATCGCTTATTAAATTGCCACCGCCGACCTGACAATAAGATGTTGTTGTGAGCGACCGACCAAAAGCTAACAAAAAAAATTGAATCGCTTGCAACAAAGTTCAACTATCCAAAAAAGCGAAGATTTTTGGTCAACACAAAAATAATTAACGGTCAACTCAAAATTGGTAGCACACTATATCACGTTATCACAAAAAACTTAATTGAAACTTGTTGCCATCCATAAAATTCCCCGCACAGAATCATCCCATACAATACACATAAATCTATTTATATTTATTAAAATCGGTCTATACATTGTGTCATAGTAAATACATTTGCATATTCTTCATTCAATAACTGACAGAACGACAAGCTTCAGGTATGAACTTTGACATTGGTACATGCACCCCTCCCAACCATGCATTACAACTCCACAATTAAATCACTTATTAAATTGTTGTCGTCGGCTTGACAATAAGATGTTTTGAATGACCAACCAAAATCCAACAAAAAAATTGAATCGCTTGCAACAAATTTCAACTATGGAAAAAATGATAAATTTTTGGTCAATAAAATTACTTTGATTACTTTGATTATTATTTTTATTATAATTTAATTATAATTATAAAAACTAAACCACAATAAATATTTGATTATTATTTTTATTATAATTTAATTATAATTATAAAAACTAAACCAGAATAAATATTGATCAATTTCATTATTATTATTATTATTATTATTATAACTTAGTCATAATTCTAAAATCTAAAGCAAAATAAATATAAAATAAATATTGATCAATTTCATTATTATTATTATTATTATAACTTAGTCATAATTCTAAAATCTAAAGCAAAATAAATATAAAATAAATATTTAATTCTTTGTATACTTAAATAAGAAATTATTCTAAAATCTAAAACAGAATAAATATAAAATAAATATTTAATTCTTTGTGTACATAAATAAGAAATTAAAGAAAACAGAATAAATACAAAATAAATATTTAATTCTTTGTGTACATAAATAAGAAATTAAAGAAATATTTTTTTGTGTATTTAAATAAGAAATTAAAGAAGAAATTAAAGAAGAATATATAACTAGGAGGGCTGCCGCTTGGCCATGGTGACAGTCAAGACGCCGTCCTTATAACTAGCCTTTATGTCCTCTAAATTGGAGTCGCCGTTTTCACCTTTGCAGTTGGCAAGCGCTGGATGGATAGAATACAGCTGCTCTCGAAGCAATTCATGGATGTGAAGTTCAGCCATATCTCCAGAATGCATAACAAGGAGGCTGATGCTCTATCTATAAGAGCCCTCAGCGGTGTGGTGGGCCGCCTATCAATTTTCCATTCTGAGAATGGGATCGATAGTCCCATTACCTATTTAAACCTGTTTGAATGAGTGCTCTGTGCTGGATTTGGTTTCAATTGATGAAGCCTGCCCCTACCGGGGGTTTTTTGCAATTAATTTCCTTTTCAGACTATCTAATTCCCTGTTGGATCGACATCTGCTCGCCCATTAGCGTTGGGATTTCATCACTGCATGGATGGAGGACGCCCATAGGCGTTGGGGCTTCCTCACTGCAAGGATGGAGGCGCGAGTGCGATCTGATCTGCACTCATCTCTGTTCTCATTGTCTGTATACGCCGGTTGATTCCTCGAGCATTCGAATTGTCACTATCTGGATGTCCCTCCTCTGTTTCATCGGCAACAACTTGACCCATTCAGCATCGGGATCTCTATCTATGTTGATCGGTCATCGTTGGAATTGGTTCGACTGTAGGCCCATAATTTTCTCCTGTTCTTCAGCTCACCAGAGCTTGTTATGTAAATGATTATATTTTAATATATATCGAGTAATTTTTTCTTGGAAAAAAAAGTAGTTCCTTGTGATTTCAATGAATCTTCTTTAGAAGAAAAGATTAGGACATCATTGGAAATTTGTTGTTTTTTTTTTAACACGGGTGGGGTTTATAGATCTCAAGAGATGGACCCTTGAAACAATTTGTAAGGGATTCCAATAAAGGCCAACAATTATGGTTTGGTTGTGGAATTCTATTAATAAAGAATATAAAGAATACAAAAATGAAGAGAAAATGCAAACTTTTAGAAAATTTAGTGATATAAATACTCTAAATTCAATATGGAAGATAAACCATTTCACTAAGAAGTAATCTTCTCAACTAGTGGACAACAACACAATACAATTATGTTCAAACTTGTTTTTGTTACTGGAGACCATTAAAGGTGAACCCATTAAGGTAATATAATCTAAAACAAAGATAAGGAAATGAAATGCCATTGAAAATATGATTCAAATCGGAAGCAAAAGTTAAAGAACAAGCAAAGTTCTATGATCACATAAGGAGCATGGAAAAATGTTCAAGAAATATATGATCACTTATGACTTAATGAAGATGAAGTGAGAGAGAAGGTTAAAGATAATGGGAACAAGACAAACAAGATTGAGAGGAGAACTCACAAAATGTTAATGCCATGCACAAAGAACCATTTAACATAATAAAAAATCTAGGTGATTTCATGCATAAAGAACCAAACCTATCAAAAAATATAGTGATGTGGGGAGTTTATAGGTCAATCCAATGGCCAACCTTCGGTGCCTCTAATTGGAGTGTATTTAGGATAAAGATAATATTAGCAACTTTTAGAAATGTTCACTAAATGGATATAAAATTCACAGGTGTGATTTTGAATTTACATAGTATTTTTTATATTGTTAATAAGAGTATGCACACATGTACAAAATTGATTGGAACATGAAAGGATGTCATCTAAGTAGTAGTGGATGGAACCTATCCCTCTTAAGTTTCAAGAATAATTAAAATTTCTACTGGTTTCCAAATGGGTGGAAACTATTCATAAAATTTGGATGAAAACATAAATGAAAAATTTAGGAACTCCATTCTTAATTGGACGTTAAGAGAACATGTCAAGGTAACATATAATTAAACAAGTAAAAGAACATTGTCAAAATTACTTCTTGTTTTAAGAAGAACATGTCAAAGACATACTAAATTTAGGGTTTATATAGATGAAAATGATGAAACTACTTATTGTGCTCTTATTTGCAAGTAGTCCTACTAAGACAAATTTATAGAAACAATTAGAGACAAGGTAATAGAATTTTGGGAAACCCATTCTCATGCTATACTAGATTTGAAGCATTTTTTGTGGCAACATTTATCTAGAGGTGTCAATTGGGTTTATCTTGGGTGGTTGGGAGGAATGATTGTTATCCTCCCCACCTAGGTTCAATTCTCGCAAGTGACAAATTAAGCTCATAATGAGTATATTGTTGTAATGGATTCGAACCTCGTTGTTGATTGACCTTGTGCCTTGAAGATTCTAGAGGTGTGTATGAGTGACATTGTAAGCATGCATTTGAGATGACACAAGCTGAACTATTCACATCATTGACCCTCGTCTCATAGTTCTCATTGTGGTAATTTGACACTCTTAATAGGAATTTTCCTATGGATCCCGTACACCTTGGATTATTATATATTATGGTCACATGAAAGAGATTGAGTATATTACCATGAATCCATTCTCCTCTTTGGATGCAACCTCTAAAAATATTGATTTTCTTGAGGATGAGACACCTATTTTAGAATTCAAGGGGAAGTTTCAAGCTTAGATTTATGGTGGTGATGATGTGGTAGTTCATTGATGGTTTGGTGGGTCTTCGTTGGTTTACGTGTTTGAGTATAAACATTGAATCAAGGGTTCTATTGGATTGAGGGTAGAAATCACCCTCTCCTCATCCTTTTAACCTTAAATATAACTTCAACACCTCAATTAAGGTGTTTTTTATCCCTTGATTAAGGTTTGTTCAAATGCTCTTTATTAATTAAGCGTCATAAACCCTTGATCAAGGGTCCAATGCATCTTAAACAAACCATAGATTGAGGTCCTAATACCCTTGATCAATGTTTGTTGTTGAATTAAGTCCTCGATCAAGGGTTTGGTGAGACCATTTTTTCCCTTTGCACCTACAAAATGTGTGATAGAGGTTCATGGATTCATCTTAAAGCAAGAAACAACATTAACAGCTAGGTATGGTATCTCTTAGTTACTTCATGGATTTTTTTCTCCATTCTCCAAAACACGTGGATTGACTTCTCCAAGGCTACTATCTCCATCCTCCAATGAATAACTCGAATTAGAATTCTTCAAGGCACTCCTCCCCACCACCTTCACGGGCCTCAAACTCATCCATATTCCACCTTATTCCAAAATCCTCCAAATCACATAAATCATAGTATATTTCTTCAAAATAATAGTTTTCCCATGTAGATCCTCGTAATGCAAAACCCAATTATAGAAATATCACAATCCACTTTTTGCAAAAAAAAAAATGTTCTTCCCTCCTACTAGAATGGCATGTTGCTTTGCATGCACAATGATCATAGTGGAAACAATGAGTCAAAGAGATCACAATATTCTATAAATGTCTTTCTAATTAGTTGTGTTGAATTAAATAAGCCTTCTAGTGTTGGTTGTCATCTCTCCATTAACTGGTAATCTCTGTAGTGAACCTTAGTAGATAAAAAATAAATCTCTTAAACTTCATAATAATAAGTGCATCCACACAAATAATAAATACCAAGAATATTAAGAAAATCCTTAAGGTAGGGTAGCATCATCAATTACTCATCATGGA
>ML822212.1:104639-123634 GCA_009831015.1 Picea engelmannii | reverse complement strand
AAAATAAAAAATGATAAACCTTGAGATTTGCCACATCGTTATGAGGCCAATGCCCCTAGTCCCATTATTGTCTATGAATATCTAAAGTAAAAAGGAACTTGAATAAATGAAAGAAATAACTAAAAATACCAAGAAAGGGTAGAGGAGTGGTTCTAAATAAAAATAACACCAAGATGTTTTCAAGGAGGGGAAGAAGAAGTGAAAAGGAAGATAAAAGAAAATGACAGCTATTGCACATCACTGCAAAGATCCAAACAACCACTACAACAATTACAATATCAATGATCACACAAATGATAAGTGTTGGAAGCTGCATCTAGAGCTAAATCCAAAAACCTTAATAAGGATGCCAATAAGAAGAACTCACTAGGCATGGATTTGGGAAACTAGGTAGAAAGAAGCTCGGTTGTGGATGGGAAGATTTCTTGCACTTCAATGTAGAAGGAAGTGAATTTGAGTATCCTTCATCATAGGAAAAATAAGGAGATGATAAAACTCTTCCATATTAAGATTCAGGTCATAAAGACCAAGGTAGATGCTCTATTCAATTTTGTTTCATAAGCCAACCCCATAGAAAATGATCTGATCAACGAGCTTGGGCTGGAGGTTCATGATCATCTGAGCCCATATCCATTGGAATGGGTGAAGAAGGATGCAAATATCAAAGCCACTAAATAGTGTAAGATCAATTTTGTTATAAGTACAAATTTTATTGGTGAAGAGGAGTTAGATGTAGTACCCCTTGACGTGTGTGGTGTAGTGTTTGGAATCCCCTACATGTATATGAAGGATGTGATCTTCATTCATAGAGAAAACCAATACTGTAACACCCATCTAGGATGTTAGGTAACTAATCACTCATTAAATATATATGCATTAACAACTTTGATTTAACATAATTTCATTGATTTTCATTTCCACGACTCTTTACATTTGCTCAATGATAAATATAAATAACATAATGAAATAAGTAATATGTCAACTCTAAGATTTAAAACTTAAAACAAAAGTACAACAAAATACCAATGAAAATACCTCCTCCATTGTCTGTTGAAGCTCATCAATTGCAATGTATCTTTGCTAGTAGTAGAAAGATGCTTCCAACCATTCATTTCTCGCTTGCCCAGAGTGAAACAATGGAATACTCCCAACCAACTAGGAGTCTAGTCGGCTTCCTAGATCCAAGAAACCTTTCGGTTTCTTGGCCCTCTGTGCCCGTGACTCCAAGAACAACAAAGCACAAATGCTCAAAGAAAACTATCACACGAAATATATCTTCCAAATATTTCACAACCTCTCATCGTGCTCAAAACATCCTCCATGCCCCTCCCCACCACTTCTTCCCCCTATTTATCAAGTTTCCATACACCCTTCCCTAAGTCTCTTCAACCACCCTCTTTATTATCCATCAACCTCGCTTATCTAGATTTTTGGGAAAATATTAAAATAAAACTAAAATATGAATGACTTGCATTAAACAACAATAAATAAAATGCAAAGTCTTTCTTCTCATACTAGCTAATAAATACAATTTGACAACTTTCCCCAAAATGTACATGACAACCCACTATGCTCATTTAATTCATCATGCCAACCATCAATCAAAGTCAAGGAAGGTATTTAATGCTTCTAGATATTTTGTATGCAATATAATTTACATAATCAATAAACATTCAATTAAATAGTTAATAATCTACTTTAATCATTAATACATTAATTAATTGTACTAGTGTACATGTGTAGGGTATGTGTGCATAGCTAGCAGACACATATCTCATGCATGTACTAACAATAAACAACCATTGTCTCTAGTGCTTAGTTCTTATATGATCACACCAAGACATGTAGGACAACAGATCAAGTAATGCATCATTTATTAATCTTAACGAACAAAATTACACCAATTCATCAATAACTCATTATCACACTTAAAATATCAATAGGAAATCAAAAGAGGGTTTTAAACATGGTAGGAACCAAGTGAGTAAACAATAGTGGTATCTGTAATCCCCAATCAACATTTTCAACTAACATCGAAGCATCCTTCCTTTCTAACCTACTTCCATCTTCCATCCTATCATTTCATTTATTGCACTAAGCTGGAGCATCAACTATATTGACCTAACTCCATATAGAACCCGTAAGTGGAAGTTTCATACATATCGACCAAGCTTCCCCAACAGGCAACTAGCAGTCGCCATCACACATCTAGGGGAGTGTGACTTTACACAACCCTCCCACGACTCTGGGTTTCAGAGGATAAGTAGTGGGAAATACCTCCACCCCTCCTTATAGAACTAGGGTCAACACCCTACATCAGGTCATAATGTGCAACTATTGTTCTTAGAGTCACATCATCAAACAATCACTCTGGGCAAGTTGTATGTCCTCAACACTATAGTCATTTGACTATCACATAGCTCATCAACGTGTAGTTTAGTTCACCAATAACTCATATTCATGCATATACACCACAATTTCATATAAGAATCCATATTTGTATTAATGTTCAATTAAGAAATGTATGTTTACATGTTTAACCAACTCACATAATGATCGACATCATGAACATATAACGATGAAAATAATATCAGAAAATACATAATTAGGTCCATATTTACATATCTCAAATATTTATCCCAATCTAACCGAGCCCAAACAAATGTTAATAATTGAATTACTAAGATGAGTAAACTATAATGTTCTAACTGCCTAAAGCCAAGATATGGGGCATTACATACACCCACCCTTCAAGAAACTTCGTCCTGAAGTTATAGTCAAAATGCATGTTATTTACATTTTCTTAGGGTTAACTCTTGAATAATCATTACTTTGATTGTACTATCATAAGGTCATCTCAAAGTTACTATTACGTTAGAAATAAAGGTAAAACCCTTTAGTATACATTTTATTTCCCATCTTATTCTTTGTAATATTCATAGTTTTATTAACTAAGTCTTTTATGATACTCATTGTTGTTCCAATCATAATGATAAAATTTCAATTAACTATCATATACTATAAAAACAAAACTTTATAAAGAGTTGTAAATTTAAGAGTTTTGTATTCCTTACTTTATATCAAAAGATTAAGTTAAACATCTCAAGAATGATTTCGTTTATCTGAAATTTTATCAATCTTCAACCAAATTATAAATAAATAGGTTTTTTTTATTTTCCTACGCCCTGTGTAGGGTTGTGGTCATTCACAAAATAAGAAAACAATTTCATGGCACAACTATTAAGTGTCTTCCCTAATAGAAAATCCCATGCTATACTAGTCCTAGTGGGCCTCCACTTGATTAAAACATGCTAAGTCTTTTAATATATTGATTGTGACTACCCCTATTTAGCAGGCACCCTACTATGTCCCAACTCTATTTTATTACCACTCGTAATTAAATTAATGAAAATATATGCTTCACTTATAGATTTATTCTTCCTAAGTTCTATATTAAAGTATAGTCTACTAATTGACTGCCAATTAGAACCTTGACTTATCATTGGTTCTCTAGTTAAGTGCATCTTGTATTGAGTTCAATATAAATTTCATTAAGTCTTATATACCATTCCACCTGAGATATCTTAATAGTTATAAACAATCATTATTGACTTTGATTATTGAATCTCTAGTTTGACAATACACATGACATCACTCATTATTACACATTTAAACATATTGTCACAATATTTCTCTTTTCATCCTAAACTCAAGCTCTAGGTTCACAACATAGGCCCAATCACAATATCCTCCTGAATGTTTATAATAATGTGGAACTAAACATAAGCACCCACAACAATGTTATGTAGTCAGTATCACCATACTAACCTAGGTAATGATTAAATATAATCCACAATTTTTTTTGTGTTAGACTCAACACTACACTCTCTCCAGGTTCAAGACTCTTTCACACTCATACTTAAGTATAAAAGTGACCCAAGTGTATAAGCTAATCTCTTAAGCTAGCTAAATTTCAATGGTACACAACACTAAATTCTCTATTAATATTTTTTAATTTTTTTTGGTGAATTGCCACATGACCTTCCCTCGAACAAGTATCACTAGAAAAGTCACAAATTTTCTCGTATGCACATCATATAATACACAAGAATTAGGAGTAGGACTCATCACTACTTGCCACTCCTAACATAATCACTAAGGAGAAATTAAAATTTGTTGACCTCCTCATGAAGCCCACTGCTTCCTACCTCGCAAGTTGTCATTGTCTTTCTTGCAATGATGATACATTCTTCACTCTTAGTAATTTTGAGATTTGTTACTTAGGTGATTCTAACCAAGCCCTCTCATCCACTCACATAGTGTTCTTTAACATTTATTAATTCAACCGATTTTCACATTTATTTATCTCCTAATTTTGAAAAAGAAATATACTTTGTTTACCCATACAATTTCATATTGTCCACATTCTAAATAATTATAACAATTTTAATGTAAACATATTTGTCATCTTTATCTCTTGTTGTTTACTTATATATATATATATATATATATATATATATATATATATAATAGACTCATGAACATTTCACTAATACATTGGTTTTGAAACTAAATTACATCAAATTTCAATTATATGTATTGGAAAATAAAAATAAAAGAGGAATAAATAAATAAATAAAGCATAAATAAATGTTATCCAAAAATTGTCATAACTAACAATAATAATAATCTTTTGCTATCAAAATTCTCTAAGCAAACATCCAAATTGAGAATTTTGTCATTTCTATGTTGATTCCATTGTATAAATTAGCATACCCCCTAAGCAGGCGAATGAGAATGCCGAAGTAATTTGAGAAGAAATTCCATATTAATGTTGTTAATTGGATTCATAAAGATATTACAATTAAAATGATTATATTTAAGGTTGGTTCATTACCTTGATGAAAACCTCTTACTATAACTCTTAAATTGATGAAAAAATTATTTAAAGATGACTATGAAGATGTTGATAATGATAATAATGGGGTTTAAAAATCCTTAGTTTAAATTTTCTATGTGTTGGCCATTTTTGAGCGGATATTTTCTGTTTAATTTAGAAATGCAATTTAAGCAACAAAACATTGTGATCTCTAAATTCATTCATTATCAGCCATCACGAGAATTGAACCTTGCCCAATGGTGAAAAACTCTTCGCTTTCCACCATTGGATCCAACCCCTTTGGGCATAAAAAATTAAGTATTAAAACTCTCTTGATATTTATTAATCTATAACTTCTTGCAAATATAAGTATCATTACCAACAATTTTTTTTTTGTTGTTATTTTTTTAATAAAGGAATGCCACTCCTACTTCAATACTATAATGACCTTCTTTCTTGATTTTTTATCCATTCCAATTATATGACACCAAACTCTTATTGAAATTTTCATTGATTTGTTAAGGTTTAATAGTTATAATTTTAATTGAGTAATAATAATTCTAAAAAATGTTTGTATTTTGTAATTATTATAGATTAGACTTTTAATCACTAAATTTAGTTTTTTTGGAAAATAATTGATTAAATGTTATTATGAATATAATTGATTAAATGTTATTATGAATATAATTGATTAAATGTTATTATGAATGTTATTTTTAAGTGTATCATGATGAGATAATAATAAAGCTTCACCTCACCTAGTTTTATAGAAGAACCCACATTTTAGAAGAGATATTCCAGATTAAAAAAGTTTTATAGAAGAAGACATTTTAGAAAAGATATTCCAAATTTAAAAAGTTTTATAGAAGAAGCCACATTTTAAAAGAGATATTCCAGATTAAAAACCACATTAAAGAAGTGATATTCTAGATTAAAAACAACGAGAGACCACATGAGCTTGCCTATGTTGAATGCACAGAGGTAACATGATTTTAATAAATTACAATTATGAGTCTGTTAAATGCACAGAGGTGACATGATTTTAATAAATTACAATTATGATATGCAAAGCCCAATTACTATTTATGAGCATCTTGTTTTCTGATTTGAATATGTTTGGGAAAGTATTCAAGTGTTGTCATTTCTTATATTACTTTGAGTCTCTTCTTAACGTGTATCACAAACTTTCCAGGAATTACCCTAGGCTTCGAAATTGTTGTAATAAATTATTTGACTCTTAAGGTGTCACAAACTTAACAGGAATTACCTTTAACCTCGAAATTGTTGTAATGATTTTTTTTCAATTTTTTGTTACTCACCCCAAGGTCACTATTAGTTACATGTTTGAATTAAAAATATTCACCCCAAAGTCACTATCAGTTACATGTTTGAATTAAAAACATTTCGATTCCCAAAATAAAAATATCAATAATAATTTTATTTTATTTTTAAATTAAAATAAGTTTAAATTTTTTATTTAATTTAAAAATATTCATAAAAATATTTAAGACTAAAATAAACTTTAAATAAATAAATTAAAAAAATTTGTTTGATTTAAAAATATGTTGTTTTCCAATTTCTAACTTAAGCACATCAGAATAATAGTTTTCTGGACTCCCAGTAGTTCATTTAGACACCAACTTGATTCTGCATAATTAGAGGAGAAAATATCCCACCGCTTGGTTAAAAGAAATCGTCCATTGTAAGCATCAAGAGCAATTTTTGCTAGATTTCGGACCAATATCCCAAAAAATATCATCTAAAAAAATCATTTCGTAGAAAGTTTAAACTACACCTTTTTAATTTTCATACAACGATTTTAATTTTATTAAAGGGGAGTGGGATACACCTATGGAATAGTAATGTCTTATCTCTTGAAGTTGGTCCACCATCTAGAATCTATCAGTGGCATAGTGGGATTAGGATAAAGTAATGCCGGTGCGAATGGGATCCAACATCACCGCAAAGTGAAAGTGTCAAGTCTCTTTAAGCTTCAAAATTGCATTATAGCATCTGGACAAATGATTTTACAAAGTTTTCATTAGTCTGTCTAAGAATCAAATAATAAAGTCCTGGCTAGAATATTCTGTTCAAATGAAATATTTTACAACTAAATTTATAGCATCCATGATTTTCCTAATAATAAGTTTTTGGTAGTTTCCTTCCACCATTTTGATCACAAAGTAGGATTATAAATAAAGTTCTACCACACATCTCAGCTTTATGTGATGCTTTCAGAACCCAGGTTGCTGCTATTACGCAAGAACAACAACAATAAATGCAGTTCTTATGGTTTCACAGCCTTCCTCAGATGGCTACATTCTCATATAGCTCCAGCAAGGGTGATACGGAAAAATCCCCTTCTTCATATTGAGAAAGATACTTTATAGTAGAGTGCTCACAATTATAATATTTGCCTTTCACAATGGCTTCCTACTTTCAGAAATGGATTGGTTAAAATATGAAGGACCAATGAGTTTACAAATGTAATTTTTGGAAGCGAGCAAGATTCAATAATGAGAAAAACAAAATGATTACAAATATTTGAAGAACTTTTAGCTTGCTATAAACCCCGATCATCCACGTTTAATTATAAAATCGCCAGAAAATTAGAACGTTTAACTTAAAAAANAATTAACATATAAATTATAATAAAATTTAACAACAACCACCACAGAATAAATAACAACTCTATCTCATAAACGTTTCAATAAAGGCTATCTGAGAAATGCCATCGATAACATAACAGTGTGTCCAGAGAAAAACTTAATACCGATGATGTGTATATCAACCTTCCCATCGCAAGGTAGGGTTAAAATACTCGGATTAATGAATTCATATACCGAATTTAAGGGCTCAGTATCGGGATGAAAATCCCTTGCACCAGATCTAGAGCCTCACAGAAACACTAAATGCATGAAATTTTGTTGAATGGGGAAGGGATTGCTCAAATTATTCAAATAAAACCAGAAGCAGAGTAACTACCAGGGAATTTAAACTACCATGAAACTCTGATAAATTTCAACCTTCAAACTAAAACTTAGACCTCCACATGGCATCTGGTGTCGGGCTGCAGAGAAACTTGGCCTCCGATGCTGCTATTTCTCATCCCCATGATGGCCTTGCAAATGACATTCAAATGATAATGCCTAGATGTTCAGGTGCCCACCTTCTAGTGGATCCTTCCGTCCATTCTCAGACTCACGCTCAACAACCCATTCTGCCTTTCGTTATTAAGATTCTCATAGACGACGGTAGCCAAGGAAACAGAATTCCCGGATAAAATTAGAGCCAATACGTTGATATTTTTGTCGTCATGATAGAAAGGGGGAAAGGGGCACTCGATCATGATCTGCAAGCCCAGATACGAGGCGTAGGTGCTTAGACTGTTGTAGAGGACATCAATCCTGTCATTCGTGTTGTGCAACGCCACAGTGAACTGCAGGGTGGAAGTAAGCAATCTGTAGTTCATATTCAACTTGCGCAAGTACTGGATTTATGGTATTTGCAGTGGTTGCAAGAATCCAGCAGCAAGAAATTGGAAAGAAATGAATCTAATACTTGGTTTTGGAGGTTAAGCACTATTTTACGAAGTCTAATACTTGGTTTTGTGGAGTGCCAAGTCTCTCTATATTATCTGTTCATATTCTCTATATGATTGATTTCATCTTTGAATGGTTTTGAGGAGTTGCAGACTGATTTGAGTACAAGAGTCCTCTGTCAGTTCCTCATTCATATTTGCAAATTCCCAATACACGTTACAGCATTGCTAATGCTGATAATAACACCAACACTGCTTCTTGACGCAGTGTGCACCCTACCACGGGCACGTCCGCTCTCACAGGACCTTCTTCTCCTTCTCGGCCCGAAGAACTCCAAGGTTCTTCTATTTCCCTATCGGGAAATCTGCTCCCACAGTTCTCTCGTGTGATCCCCCCTTCCTTGATTTATCGGGGAATCGGAACTCGTGACTTCGCGAGTTCAAAGGTTGAGCGCTAGAATCTCAGATCCCCAAGACCTGATGGTCAGTCAACTCGCTGACTTTTCCCTGAGGGATTTCGCTACTCGTGTCCTCGCGACTTGCGGTACCAAACTTTTGGTTCTCCAACCTCCAATACCCGAGACGCCGAAACGCGCGATCTCCCTTCCTCGCGACTTCGCTTCTCGCGAGGTCAAATAACTTCAATGTCGAATCCCGAGGTCCGAGATGCCGAGACTCGCGACCTCGTTCCCTCGCGACTTCGCGATTTCTGTAGCCAAGTTCTCGAGCCTTTTCCCACGAGGTTCCGATGCACGATCCCGCGTGCAGATCTAACGGTCCTTCTACAATCTGGATCCGACAGCTATCCTTCTCTCGCTACCTCTCGACCTCGCGACTTGAAGTACCCAATGTTTGGGCTCTCAACCTGCGAACTCCCGAGTTCGCGAGATCACCAATCTCTACCACCTGTCCTCCTCAGATGAACGTCTCTCATCCTTCTCGCCACTTCAAACCCTTCGGAATCTTCTCTCTGTAACCTCCTTGCACCTCCGCAAGATCTGACGATCCTCGGAACTTCGTGAAATCTCTTCAGAAGATTTCGATCGTTCATTCC
This sequence comes from Picea engelmannii, assembly GCA_009831015.1. Classification (NCBI taxonomy): domain Eukaryota; kingdom Viridiplantae; phylum Streptophyta; class Pinopsida; order Pinales; family Pinaceae; genus Picea; species Picea engelmannii. The sequence goes on along the minus strand of ML822212.1, from coordinate 114,160 downwards.
CCTCCTTGCACCTCTGCAAGATCTAACGATCCTCGGAATCTCACGAAATCTCTTCAGGAGATTTCGACCGTTCGTTCTTCCTCGTATAATCCACGAGGTGAAAAAGGGTATCTCTCTCTCTACGAGATTCCTTTGCCTTTTCACCAACTTGCGATGTTTCTTCCTGACTTCAAGTCACACTTATCTACACTGATCGTCAGCGACTCAGAGGCGTATCCTTCCTGAGCTTTGTTAAACTACTTCAACCTCAACGAGGTTCTTTGCACGCACTCGTTGCGGCAAGCCTGCGAACACTTCAACTGTTCGAGCTTCCTTGACTTTGCGTATGCCCATACCAGCAGTCCTTCAATACTTCTACTCAGTTTCACGACTGAGACTCTCCTTAGCCTGCGCACTCCTTGCACGGATTGTATAGCCCACTCTCACTCCTGGTGGTATGAGAACAAGAGTTAACTCTCTGAGCCTTCTGTCGACGCACTCCTTACGGACGACTTCAACTTCACTCCTTGCAGGAATCTTGCTTAAGTAGAGAAACAATTGAAACTCATTCCACTTCTCTTAGATTTCAATCTTAACACACGAAATCATACACACAACATAATAACAAATTCATAACAGGAAGAAATGTTCATAAGTAGAGCATTCAACACACATACACAGAGAATGACACAATAGCCATGAATCTGAATCAACTTCTTCTATTAATCCAAGATCTGTACATGGGTGTTTTCTACAACTCTTCTGCTATTCTCCTATGCTCTAGACTCTTCTTACTCCTGTTGCTAATTGAACTATCCTACAATGATACAAATGAGGGTGTCTATATCCTGTTTCCCTCTTTCTTTGAGAACTATCTAATTTAAGAATTCAATTCTATCTACCTGCAACTACTACTATAAATGCCTCTGTCTATTTCAGATGAGAGCGTATGGCTCAAGGTCTGATTACATTTTTACCAAGGCGCCTAAATTAAATGATCCCATTTATGTTTGCACATCAACTTCAAGGGAAAATTTAAAAATTCAAAAACTTGCGTTGGACGTCTTCCAGCTGTCTTATGTTTCCACGTTGGTTTTGCTTGTCGTGAGGGATGCTCCTGCATCATACTCCCTCGCTTGAAAATTTGCATGGGCTCCTTTCCATGAGCTCATGCACGGTATGTCCATGCTTCTGAATTTCTACTTCGGTTTCCCAGCTGGCATCTTCAACTGGGTGTCCCTTCCACTTGACCAAATATTCAAAATATTCTTTCCTTCTGGTTTTCTTACCCACTCTTTTATTCAGTATATGCTCCATCTGTGGCTTCTCTGCAACTGGCATCTGCTTCTGCCACTGGACCTCTGGTTGTTCATCACTTGTTCCTGCTTCCTCAAGCTTGTATGGGTATAAATCCGAGACATTGAATATCGGAGATATTCCAATGCCCTCTGGTAACTCGATCTCATAAGCATTCTCTCCCATCTTCTTCAAGACCTGGCATGGCCCAATTTTCTTCATCTTCATCTTATTGTATGTTCCTCTCGGAAACCTTTCTTTCCTCAAATGTGCCAGAACCAGATCATCAACTTCAAACTGAAGTTGTCTTCTATGCTGATCTGCTCTGTGCTTGTACTCCTGACTTAACTTCAATAGCCTCTCCTTCACCTGGCTGTGAAGTTCCTTCATCGCTTCAACGAATTCTCCTGCACTAGCACTGCTAGTATCAGTTTGTTCTGAATCCCTCGGTTCAGAAACTCCTCTTGGCATCATTCCATATACAATCTGAAATGAAATTTTCCCTGTGCTTCGATTTACTGAGTCATTGTAAGAAAACTCTGCTTGCGGTAATATGCTATCCCAACTACTATGGTGCTCTGTCACCAAGCTCCTCAACAAGTCTCCCAGACCTCTGTTGAATACTTTTGTTTGTCCATCCGTCTGAGGATGATAAGTAGAACTAAACATCAAATTAGTTCCCAGCTTCTTCCATAATGTCCTCCAGAAATGCCCTATGAATTTTGTGTCCCTGTCCGAGACAATGCTTTTCGGCAATCCATGGAGTCGAACAATCTCTTTGAAAAACAAATTTGCGATGTGGGTCGCATCGCTGGTCTTCTGGCATGGAATAAAGTGTGCCATATTAGAAAACCTGTCAACTACCACAAAGATGGAATCAACACCTCTTTGGGTCCTTGGCAATCCCAATACGAAATCCATGCTAATTTCATCCCACGGCTTGTCAGGTATGGGAAATGGTTGATAAAATACTGCATTCTGCTTTCTTCCCTTTGAATGCTGGCAAATCCTGCATCTTTCTACAAACCTTTTGACTTCTGACTGCATCCCTGGCCAAAAGTATGACTCGCTCAGCTTTGAAAATGTTTTATCATGGCCAAAATGTCCTGCTAATCCACCACTATGCTTCTCTTTCAACAGATTCTCCCTCATGGAGCAATTTGGAATACACAATTGATTTCCTTTGAACAACAATCCATCCTGGATCACATACTCTATCCACTGGCTTCTGTCTCTGAGAACTGGATTCTCAGCTGCTTCATAAGCTTCCTTAAAGTCTGAATCATTTGCATACATGTCCTTAAGATCATCAAAGCCTAACGTCCTGACTTTGAACTCCTGCAACAACAAACACTTCCTGCTCAAAGCATCAACAAATTTGTTAGCAGTACCAGAAATATGTTTTATCACAAAAGTGAAATTATGCATGTATTCTACCCATTTAACATGCCTCTGATTCAACTTTTCCTGTTGAGTCACAAACTGCAATGCATGGTTATCACTATATAAAACAAATTCTTTTGGAATCAAATAGTGCCTCCATTTCTTCAATGCCTGTATGATGGCATATAATTCTTTATCGTACATGGAGTACTTTTATTTTGCCTCATTCAGTTTCTCGCTGAAATATGCAATCAACCTGTCTTCCTGACTCAAGACCGCTCCTATGGCAAACCCGCTTGCATCACATTTCACCTGAAATGTCTTCTGAAAATCTGGCAACACCAGAATTGGTTGCTCTGTAATCTTTCGTTTCAACAAGTTGAAACTCCTCTCAGCTTCTTTAGTCCAGTGAAAATATTTATGTCTTTTCTTCACTATATCCATCATTGTTGCACTAATTCCACTGAAATTTCTAATGAATTTTCGGTAGAAACTAGCCAGTCCATGAAAACTCCTCACCTCAAATACGTTCCTCGGTGATGGCCAATTCTTGATTACCTCCACCTTATCTAGATCCATCCTCAACTCATTTGCAGATATAACAAAACCTAGATAAATGAGTTATGTCTTCATAAGTGAGGATTTCTTCATATTTATCAACAACTTCTCCTGCTGTAATCTCTTCATCACAACAGCCAAATGCTTCAGATGTTCAGCCTTTGTCTTGCTGAAAACCAATATGTCATCCAGATACACGATGATAAATTTCCCAATGAAATCCTTCAGAACTTCATTCATCAACCTCATAAAAGTACTTGGTGCATTCGTCAAGCCAAACGGCATGACAAGCCATTCGTACAAACCTTCGTTTGTCTTGAATGTTGTTTTCCACTCATCACCTTCTCTCATACGAATCTGATGATATCCACTCTTCAAGTCTATCTTTGAAAAAAAATTTGCTCCACTTAAGCAATCCATCAGATCATCCATCCTTGGCAATGGGAATCTGTACCTGATAGTTATCTTGTTGATGGCCCTTGAATCATTGCACATCCTCCAACCTCCGTCTTTCTTCGGACTGAGTACTGTTGGAACAACACACAGACTCAAGCTTTCTCTGACCAAGCCTTTGTCCAACAACTCCTGGACCTGTTGTTTAACCTCTTCATTCTCCTGCGGCGTTAATCTGTACGCGACTTTGTTTGGTAAACTAGCTCCTAGTATGAGGTCTATCTGATGACTCACACTCCTCATCGGTGGCAAAGAACGAGGTAATTCGTCCACTACAATATCAACGAACTCTTCCAGCAGTTCCTAAACTTCTTCTGGCAAATCATCCACTCTTGTGCTAGTCAGAACCATTCTTGGCTTTCTGACCACAAAGAATTGTGGATCCTCCTTCTTCTTAACTTCTGTAAGAAGTTCCTTCCCACTCATGAGAAGTACTCTGTTGTCTACCTCCGGATTCACCTCCTTATCCTCAATTGGACACAACATATGAGTTCTCCCATTCCTCTCCAAGGTATATGTATTCATCCTCTCATCATGAATTACATTCCTATCATATTGCCATGGTCTACCCGACAATAAATGACAAACATCCATAGGAATAACATCACATAAAATCCTATCATTATATCCTCCTATCTTAATGTCAACCAAGCACTGTTAAGTGACATTTACCTGATGTCCTTTCTGTAGCCATGAAACTTTGTATGGACTTGGGTGATCGGTTGTCTCCAGCTCCATCCTTTCTACCATCTCGGTTGAAACGAGATTATCTGTGGTTCCACTGTCCACAATGACCTTGCACACTCTATCCTTGGTCTTGTACGCAGTCCTAAAAAGATTGTTCCTCTGCGTTGAGTTCTCCATCTCCTTCTCTGGCGTCAAAAGGACTTTTCACATCACTAGCGATCTTCCTCCTTCAGCATACTCTGCCTCAACATCTCGCCTCTATTCCTCGACGATGTGAGTCTCTCATGTTTCTTTCTTTTTCTCTGGACACTCGAACGACCTGTGCCCATTCTTTCCACACGTGAAGCATGTAATTACTCCACCTCTTCCTCTTCCTCTACCTCTGGTACGGGGAATTCTATTATTATCAGCATATCCTCTTCTCTGCTCAGTATGTTGTTCTTTTTTCTCAACATATCGCCCTCTCTGTGAACTTCCACCTCTCTCTGTCTGAGTCTGAGGTTTCTTCCATTCCTCTTTGGGATTTTGGTATTTATCTTGGGCAACTGACTTGCCTCTGGGCTGACTTTTGCCTCGACCTCTCTAACTTTGTTTACGGCTCAGCTTCTCTTCGGCTTTCAGAGCCAATTGGTAAGCATCCTCCACCATTCAGATGGTTGCCATATTTAATTCATCCTGAATTTCATACCTCAGGCCATTCAGATACCTGGCCACCTTTTCGTCATTGCTTTCACGATGACCTGCTCTGATATTCAACCTATAAAATTCCTCAGTATACTCCTTCACTGTCATCATCTTCTGTCTCAGGTTTTGCATCCTCCTGAATAGAGAAATTTGATAATCCCGGGGAATGAATTTCACCTTCATCTTTGCAATCATCCTATCCCAGCTCTTAATTTTCTGCTTACCTTGGCAAATCCTGTCAGCTTGTAGTTCATCCCACCACAAGGCTGCATGTCATTTTAATCTCATGATGGCATGTCTGACCTTCTTGTCTTCTTCGATATCTTTATAATCAAAGTAAGTGTCAAGAGCTCTAATCCAATCTAGCAGCTCTTCTGCATCCAGACTCCCTTCATAAGCTGGAATGTCCATCTTTGTTCTCGAACTCATCTGAGCGATAGCCTTAATTAAACGCTCATTGGTTGCATCTTCTGCTGGGATTTCTTCTTCTTCATGTCCAGCATCACCTTCATCCTCGGATTCACTAATATCTCCTGCATCAGCGTTTTGCCTTTGTATTATCTCCATGTCTTCCATTCTGGCACGAAGATTTCGCATTCCTCTCTCCATGTCTGGATTTTGTACTGGCCTACCTCTTTCTCTGGATAATTCCCTTTCCTCCTCTGGATCGGGTGATTGTCTACCTCTTCTTCTTGGAGGCATGGTGAATTTTCCTTGTCCTCTGCTATAGAAAGCAAAGAAGCTTTTCTAAGCTCTGATACCACTTGACGTGTGTATCAAAGTGCTCTCTTATCTCCTCCTACCTCTCTTGCCTGAAATATACAGACAAGTGATAAGCTCTGATACCACTTGACGCAGTGTGCACCCTACCACGAGCATGTCTGCTCTCACAGGACCTTCTTCTCCTTCTCAGCCTGAAGAACTCCAAGGTTCTTCTATTTCCCTATCGGGAAATCTGCTCCCACAGTTCTCTCGTGCGATCCCCCCTTCCTTGATTTATCGGGGAATCGAAACTCGTGACTTCACGAGTTCAAAGGTTGAGTGTTGGACTCTCGGATCCCCAAGACCTGATGGTCAGTCAACTCGCTGACTTTTCCCTGAGGGATTTCTCTACTCGTGTCCTCGCGACTTGCAGTACCAAACTTTTGGTTCTCCAACCTCCGATACCCGAGACGCCGAAACGCGCGATCTCGCTTCCTCGCGACTTCGCTTCTCGCGAGGTCAAATAACTTCAATGTCGAATCCCGAGGTTCGAGATGCCGAGACTCGCGACCTCGTTCCCTCGCGACTTCGCGATTTCTGTAGCCAAGTTCTCGGGCCTTTTCCCACGAGGTTCCGATGCATGATCCCGCGTGCAGATCCAACGGTCCTTCTACGATCTGGATCCGACGGCTATCCTTCTCTCGCTACCTCGCAACCTCGCGACTTGGAGTACCCAATGTTTGGGCTCTCAACCTGTGAACTCTCGAGTTCGCGAGATCACTGATCTCTACCACCTGTCCTCCTCAGATGAACGGCTCTCAGCCTTCTCGCCACTTCAAACCCTTCGGAATCTTCTCTCCGTAACCTCCTTGCACCTCCGCAAGATCTGACGATCCTCGGAACTTTGCGAAATCTCTTCAGAAGATTTTGACCGTTCGTTCCCCTCCTTGCACCTCTGCAAGATCTAACGATCCTCAGAATCTCGCGAAATCTCTTCAGGAGATTTCGACCGTTCGTTCTTCCTCGTATAATCCACGAGGTGAAAAATGGTATCTCTCTCTACGAGATTCCTTCGCCTTTTCGCCAACCTGCGACGTTTCTTCCTGACTTCAAGTCACACTTATCTACACTGATCTTCAGCGACTCAGAGGCCTATCCTTCCTGAGCTTTGTTAAACTACTTCAACCTCAACGAGGTTCTTTGCACGCATTCGTTGCGGCAAGCCTGCGAACACTTCAACTGTTCGAGCTTCCTTGACTCTGCGTATGCCCGTAGCAGCAGTCCTTCAATACTTCTACTCAGTTTCACGACTGAGACTCTCCTTAGCCTGCGCACTCCTTGCACGGCTTGTATAGCCCACTCTCACTCCTGGTGGTATGAGAACAAGAGTTAACTCTCTGAGCCTTCTGTCGACGCACTCCTTGCGGACGACTTCAACTGCACTCCTTGCAGGAATCCTTGCTCAAGTAGAGAAACAATTGAAACTCATTCCACTTCTCTCAGATTGCAATCTTAACACATGAAATCATACACACAGCATAATAACAAATGCATAACAGGAAGAAATGTTCATAAGTAGAGCATTCAACACACATACACAGAGAATAACACAAAAACCATGAATCTGAATCAACTTCTTCTATTAATCCAAGATCTGTACATGGGTGTTTTCTACAACTCTTCTGCTATTCTCCTATGCTCTAGACTCTTCTTACTCCTGTTGCTAATTGAACTATCCTACAATGATACAAATGAGGGTGTCTATATCCTGTTTCCCCCTTTCTTCGAGAACTATCTAATCTAAGAATTCAATTCTATCTACCTGCAACTACTACTATAAACGCCTCTGTCTATTTCAGATGAGAGCGTATGGCTCGAGGTCTGATTACTATTTTACCAATGCGCCTAAATTAAATGATCTCATTTATGTTTGCACATCAACTTCAAGGGAAAATTTAAAAATTCAAAAACTTGCGCTGGACGTCTTCCAGCTGTCTTCTGTTTCCACGTTGGTTTTGCTTGTCGTGAGGGATGCTCCTGCATCACTTCTCCAATGGGTGCTACAGAATAAGCTCTTCTAACCCTTTCATCAATTCTTCCCCATGCATTTTCTTCGCCAGAAGACATCTCCTCCAACAACTTTCCAATGACGTCCCATGTTAACATACAAACAGGTCCTGCAGAAAATGTGGATGTCAATCTGGATACCCTAATCCAGCATATATTCAATCTTTTGAAACTCATCAACAAGGTAAGGCGGATCGTATTCTTTCATATCTATTTGAATCTGAATTTTTTTTCAGCGATTGAATTAAATTACATTGATAATGTGCAAATAATACAAAATACATTAGGGCAAAGAGAGAACTGGAGATTTGTATACATTTAGTAGTCTTCTTTTAAATTGGATAATTACACGAGAAGATCTGAAACGGCCTAGATCTGTGCTTTTATTACTTCGCCAGATTCTGGTCACGATGAAATTTTCCAGGCCAGAAAAGGCTGAAATCTAGAGGCACGGGGTTCGAGTCCCAGCCGAACAGAAAAATACTAAAAACAACAAACGGGAAAAGAATTGCAGCGACAATTGACAAAGAAATCAGACAGACTCGTCACTTACCAATGTGCCTGACGGAGCTCTGATTATCCCACGATCTCTCCAGGGAATCCATGAAACCTGCCGCTAGGGGTGTCAGCATCGGAAAGAGATTTGAACATGAATCGTTATAGCCCCCGACCGCTTTCCCATGAAACCTGTCGTTAGGGGTGCCAACATCAGAAAGAGCTTCGAACATGAATCGTTGTAGCCCCTGGCCGCCAGAAAACAACCGATCCTGTCCCAACCCTGCGAGAGAAGGAACATGTCGGTGAGTAGAGCCACGGATCTGCCTGCCTCGATCTGATGATTTCCCACCGCCTAGTTAAAATAAACCGACACGGAAATTGTAGAAATTGCCTTTCCCTTGCTACCAATTCCACCAGCAGGTTTACTAACAGACGACGAGGGTCAAGTAAACATGGAATGTTGGGGACATTGGAGATTGAAGATGAAGCCGCACGGTGAGGGTCAATTAAACAGTGAATGTTGCTGACGTTGGATATTGAATATGGAGCCGCTCAGGCGGTGGTAGGGAGGTCTGAAACTCAATGGAAGGATTGTCTATAGGTAAAGGTAGATATGTGTTGGGTGGAGAATAGATGGCAGGTATAGGTAGTATATATGCAGATGGTTTTATTGGTTTGTGTGTAGATGGTTTTATTGGAAAAGACTAAAAAGATGGTTTTAGAAAACTTGTCAACTAATTGACAAGTTTTCTAAAAAACCTAACACTAACAAATGCATTCCACATATATACATGTTATTCAATATCTACAAGCATGTGTAATATATTTATAGTTTTAATAAGTAATAATATTTTTATTTATTTTTATTTTTTATTTTATAATACTTATCATCTTTTTTTTTTTCATTTACAATAATGAATTGAAGATAAACTATTACAACTTCAAAATATAAGTTGCACACTTAATTATAGATTGACCTTTTTTCATCTAAAGTTGATTAAACAATGTTGTGTGTATATAAACGGATTTATGGTTGACAACTTTGTCTCAAACATGGTAATTAGAGTAATTGTCATCTTTTCAACACAAAAGGACTATTTTCTACTCTTTGTACAATGTTCCACTGAATGTTTTTACAATTATATATATATATATATATATATATATATATATATATATATATATATATATATATATATATATATATATATATT
>ML822212.1:51048-104589 GCA_009831015.1 Picea engelmannii | reverse complement strand
AATGGTGGAAAGCGAGGAGTTTTTCACCGTTGGGCAAGGTTCAATTCTCGTGAGGGCTTTACCTGGAGCCATGGGGACACCTTGAGGTAGTGGTCGAACATGTGGTTGCACCCAGAGATACCATATTAAATGGTATCGTGACCTGTGCACACATAAGTGGATCAAATCCCACCCCCATGTCCTTCAAATTTTTCAATCCCCGAGGTGTAGGACAATCAGTGACAGAGTGTGTTGTTAAGTCACTCTGTGTTGAAAAGTCATCGGTTTGAAACCTACGGGGACAAAAAATCCAACCATGTTAAGGGTTGGTGTGGCTCAAGCCGGGTGCAATCCTCGGGTGATTTTGACGGCTTAGATGCCCCTGAGTCGTGGTTTCTCAAGCCACAGGTTAATCCCGATGCCAACAGGTTCGGCCGCATTAACAAACAAAACAAAAAATTTCATTACTACATGTGTTTTAAAGTAATTTTCTTTTTCCTATAATAATTAGTGTGCAATAAAAATTTAAACTTTACATTTACTTAAGTGTTATTATAAAGGCACCTCTATTATTATTGCTACTAATGTGTTTATTAATAAGTAATATTTAAAAGTGAAAACGATGTTAAGCACGCTAGGGTTTCTACTCTGAAACCTGCATCATCCGTCGCCCTTTTTCCATAGTCGTGGCCATGGAGGCCGAGGGAGGGGTGCCCCCAACCCCCTCCTACAGCGTTGTTACAGGAAAGGAGCACCGCTCCAACCACTTCAAGCGTCCAATGTTCGAACTCCCAGACGGTATGCAAAAACTCATTTGGGAAGACGAAATGCCAAAGGAAAAACCTATGGACATCGACTCGGAAACCAACCAACCAAGCACCAAACGCACTTGGGAACCCGGGAAATGCATTCCACAAGCTCTGATCGCTCCCAAATACACCATCAGCTCGCCGAGAATGGAGGACCAGAAGCAATATATGCGCAATTTTGCTTTGATCAGCAAATTCCTGGGGTTATGGCCCTAAAAAAAAGACTTGGTCAAATGGATTCACCATTGGTGGAAACCCAAGGGCCATTACAACCTGCAACTAGGATCAAAAGGCTTCTTTACGATCATATTGCACAATCTAGAGGATAGGAACCGAATCTTTGAAGGCGGGTCGTACTTCTACAACTTGGCAGGCCTGTTTCTCTGATTCTGGACGAAGAGATTCAACCCAGAAAAAGAAGATTTCACCCATGCTTCGGTCTGGCTAAGGCTATATTCACTCCCACATAAATTTTGGTTGGAGGATATCCTTGCAGGGATTGGAAACACCATCGGCAGCTACGTCAAGGCCTCAGAGGCAACAAAACAAAGAAGGTACACTGCCTATGCCCATATATGTGTCTATTTAAATATTTCAAAACCCTTCCCTAGCACCATTATCCTAGATTATCAAGACGAGGAATGGTCCCAAACCTTGGATTATGAGCATATCCCCTTCCGATGTCACAAGTGTCACGCGCATGGTCATGTTTTTCAAGAATGCCCTCTAAATAACCCCCCCCAAGACAACTCTGAAAGACTCTGACAAACCCAAGGACGACTTCACCTAGGTCACGGGTAGACGGAAGCATCAGAGAAAAAGGGTACCCCCCCAAGCCCCCACTGGACCCCTTACTAAGAACTCGTTTGATTCCCTCCAAACCCCGGTGGAAACCCCCCCATCCTCTACCAACCCCTTGAAAACCCTTGCAACCGACCAAATCCCTGTCATACAAGATCCCCCCGTTATCTCCTCCTCACAACCAATAGCCATAGAGAATTCCCTCCCTATCACTCCCGGGCCGAAAATGGGCAATCCAGACACGGATCTGGAGGATCAATAGCTTGCAGGAATCGATATGGCGCATCTAGAACAAGCCTATTGTAAGAAACAGTTGTATACCATACCGCCTGATCAACTGCGCAAGGTGCACAAAGTCTTCCTTAACTCTTCTGCAGGAGGTAAATCCATAGCCAGCACAAACCTGGGAATACAAAAAGAAACCATCAAGGAACACCGAAAAACCACAAAGGAAGAGAAAAAAAGAGGAAGGAAACTGAAGTACCAGCTCATCCAGGACGTCGGTAACTTCCTTGTCAACTCAGGTCAAATTCAATTGATCTCGGGCAGCTTCCCCCCCCTCCAACCTCATGAAGATACTATACTGGAACATAAGAGGCCTCAACGCAAAGAGAAAACAAACCTTTCTCAAAGACAGAATCAAGAAGGAACAACAAGATATTCTACTCTTACAGGAAACAAAGTGTCCAGGCATAGAGCACACTTCAGATATGTTGTACAAAGGAAAAACACATGGAAGTGGATGTTATTGGGGCAGCATGAGGTCTTTCACTGCTTTGGAATCCCAATACCATCTTGCTTGACAACTTTTTTACTTCCAAATGGACCATAACCGCTTCTTTTCGCCTCATTGGCTCGAACAAACAAGGCTACATCACAAACATCTAAGGACCCCCCAGACCAGGGGATAAAGAAACATTCCTTCAGCACATGGAATGGAAAGTAGAGCACTTAGGCCCCCAAAGGTGGATCCTAGGGGGAGATTTCAATATGATCACGGGGCTGGAGGAGAAAAATGGAGGCAATCGATTCCTGGGAAATGACAACATGCTCTTTAACCACACCATAGGCCTCCCAAACCTCATCGACGTTGAAACAGACAATGGGTCATTCACGTGATCCAACAGACACTCGGGGACCCAACATGTATCCAACCAACTGGACCGCTTCCTTATCTCTGAGGACATCATGATGGACGATCTAGCATGGTACGCCACAATTATTGAGGCCGCATGTTCAGATCACTGGCCAGTTCTTCTAACCCTCAACATCATTGATACCCCAGGACAGAAGCCCTTCCGTTTCGAAATTTTTTGGTTAACTCACCCAGATTTCCAAGCAAACATCAAGCCCTGGTGGGAAGAGGCGACCATCCAAACAGGAACCCCAATGTATAGGTTCCAACAACGACTAAAAAACCTCAAACAACAACTCAAAATATAGAACAAGTCCACCTTTATCAACATCTTCCAAGCACAAGAGCATCTCCATCAGCAAATGCAAACACTACAACACCAAATCCGAACACAAGGTCTAACGGAAGCTCTAAAAGAGCAAGAAACACTCCTCAACAACCAGATAAATGAAAGAAGAGCGCAAGAGGAAGTTCTATGGAGACAAAAATATCACAACACATGGCTGAAAGAGGGAGAGAAAAACACCAAATTCTTTCACATATCCATGGTTCAGAGGCGTCAAACCAATCGCATCACCCATCTAATCTCAGAGCAAGGAACTAATATTCAACAACACATGGATATGGAAAAGGAACTGCTTACCTATTACCATTATCTCCTAACGGAACCTTAGACAGATCGCTCCCAGGCCATCGCCTCTATCCTTAAACACATACCCAAGGAGGTCACCAAGGAGAAAAATGAAGCCATGATGAGACCAATCACTCAGGAGGAGGTCGATCAGTCTCTAAAGGCCACACCGCTCGGCAAGGCACCTGGACCAGATGGCTTCACTTCAAATTTCTTCCACTACTGTTGGAGTTTCATCCTGGAGGATGTGTGGGAAATCATTGAGGACTCCAGAAGATACGGTAAGGTCCTCCAATCCCTCAATGCAACCTTTCTCACCCTCATCCCTAAAGAGAACAACACCACCTCACCGGCTCACTTTAGGCCTATAGCCCTTTGCAATGTCATTTACCAACTCCTTACCAAGATCATTGCAACCCGTCTCAAGCCCATTCTACCATTCCTAATCTCCCCCGAGCAGTTCGTCTATGTAGAAGGTCGCCAAATTCTGGACAGCGTCATCCTAGCTCATGAAGTTATCCATTCCCTTCACTCCACCAAAACTCAGGGAATGCTTCTTCTAAATTAGACTTTTCCAAATCTTTTGACAAACTAAGCTGGAGCTACTTAAAATCTATTGTCCTAGCCTTTGGCTTTGACCATACTTGGGTCTCTTGGATAGTCAATCTCACATCTTCAACACTTTTCTCAATCCTAGTCAATTGTGTCCCGTCCAAACCTTTTTCCCCCTCAAGAGGAATTAGACAAGGGGACCCTCTCTCGCCCTTCCTTTTCATTCTAATGGCTGAAGGGATCAGTTGCACGCTAAAATCAGCCATCCGAGACCACTCTCTCTCGGGCCTCAACCCCCACGACATTTCTCCCCCTATCTCTCACAACTAATTTGTAGACGACATCCTTCTCATGGGACTTTCCACCGCCAAAGAAGCCCGTTGTTTCAGATCCATCATCGACCTTTTCTGTGAAGCTTCGGGCATGGAAGTAAACTTAACCAAATCCCAAGTCTTCTTCTTTAATACGCCCTTAGTTATCCAAAACCACATCACGCTCCTTTTGGCCTTCACCCACAACGCCCTTCTGTCAGTCTACCTAGGCATCCCCCTCATTGATAACTCTCTCTGAAATGCCTCCTGGAACTCCTTGTTGTCCAATTTCAGGAAGCAACTCTCCCTTTGGACCTTTCTCTCTCTCAATATGCCTGGGCGCCTCATTCTCCTTAAATCCATCCTCCAAGCTCTCCCGATATACACCTTCTTAGCCTTAGCGGCCCCCAGCTTCATCCACAACATGCTAAGATCGATTCAAAGAAGTTTTATGTGGCAAGGCACCAAGGAAGGACGCAAATTCTCCTTGGTAAGTTGGAAAAAGATTTGTAACGACCTCGATCTACGTGATCCAACCACTCTTAACAAAGTCCTCAGTGATAAAATCTAGTGGAGATGGCTGAAAATACTCCAGGAACTCTAGGCTCGATTGTGGAGGAAAAAATATACCCCCACAACCTCGAAGAAAGATCTCATCAGGTGGAATGGTCAAAACCCAGGATCGCTCATCTGGAATGTTGCCCGGAACAATCGAGGACTCATCATGGACCACTCCTTCTGGGAACTACAAGATGGTACTTCGAAAAAATTATGGAGTGACTCATGGAAACAACTCCCCGCTTTGAATACAGATCCTAACCTCAGATACCTTATTCCCCTTACTATTGTCGCAGGATTACATAGAGTTATTGACTTCTGGAAGCCTTTTGAACCAAGAGACTTATGGTGCACCTAGAAAAACACCCACGAACATCTAAATATCGCCCCTACTGTCGACCTTTGATTCCTACAGGAGCATATTGCCTCACAGAAAATATTTTGTCATCAAGGGGAGGACATTCTTCGGTGGGGCCATTCCCCCACAGGAGCCTTTAACATTCCTGAAGCATACTCCATAAAAGTAGGCCACAACACCTTGCCTCGAGAGGAGATCTGGGGGAAAATCTGGGGCATGAAATCATGTCCAAAATTCAACACCTTCCTCTGGCTAGTGGCACACAACAACATCCTCACTTGGGATAACTTAAGGAAACGGGGGTTTATTGGCCCTTCTTGGTGTCAGCTTTGTAAACAAGAGGAAGAAATTCTAAATCATCTCCTCAACCTCTTCCCCTACATCTCGAGCATATGGGATCAGAGCGCTAGCATCATTAGAACTTCGGACAGAAACCGCCTGGGCCCAAAGGAAAATATTGAGGATTGGAGAGGCTCGATTTTCCACTCTCCCATTCTCAATCAAATCTAGAAACTACTCCTAGGCTTCATCCTCTGGCAAATTTGGAAATAAAGGAACATGAGAATCTTCAACTCGGTCACTAGAACTTGGCAAGAGGTTTGGACCATAATCCATACCAATATCAATGAAACCATCTTGTTGCATCCATGGACAGAGCAAGACCTCCAAAGTCAACAGAATGAAAATCATATCGTCGGAGCTTGGAATTTAAATATCACCCCAACCCCAACTCGGCTCATGGCAATTGAGGGACGCAAGACCAACCCTACTCATTGGGAGGCTCCACCCACAAAATTCTTCAAACTTAATTTTGATGGAGCCTCCAAAGGAAACCCGAGAACAGCTGGTTATGGTGCAGTCATTCGAAATAGTGATGGCAAAATCATACACCTCCTAGCAGGTAGCATGGGGCACAATACCAATAACGCGGTAGAAATCTGGAGTCTTCTCTACGGATTGCAAGTCGCCTCGAAGCAAGCTCTCTTTCCCCTAATCACAAAAGGCGATTCACAAATTCTGATCAAGCTCCTTTCTCATCTGCTCAATGGGGAAGATCTGAAGAATCTATCTCCCAACTGGTGACTCATGAATGGGCTCTGTAGAATAAAAACTATTCTTCAACCGTAACAGGCAATCCTTCTGTCACACGTCAGAAGAACGGCCAATCAAGTAGCGGACTGGCTGGCAAATTTTGGAGTCGAGCTCGAAGAAGGTTTCTTCTCTGGCACCCCTTCTACCAATCCCAATCACCCTGCAATCATTTCTTGTAAAAACATCGCTCACTCCAAATATCTGGCCCCGATTGGGGTGTTCCCTTGATATGACAGCTCCACCTAGGCTAGCCGCCACTTGGCCACTCTTTAAGCCGCCTGGCATACGCCCTTCGCCACATTCCCTCCCTAGTCATGTCAAGGACCTACGTTACCTACCGCCACCCTCCACTCTTCACTCAAATTCGACTGTTCACTTGCCCTGGGAGCTCTGCAACTCATGTGTCTTCATGGCACCGTCCAGACACTCCTTCACGTCTCTTCAGCCCCAACCCTGGCGTCCACTTCTGTTGATCGTCATGGGGTCTTCAAAGCCACAATGTCTTGTTTCCATTTCGAAGCGCCAGGATTCCAGATCTCTCGCCTCCCTCCGTTTCACTTTCGAACTCAGGTGCATTTTTTGTGGGCTCCATGTTGGTCTTGGAGGTCTCTTCTCATGATGCCAAGACCCCGGGGCAATCCAAAGAGGGGGGAAGCCTGGTACTTGGCCCGTGGAAGAAAACCATCAGCCTCAAACATTCCAGCTGAACCTATCAACCCTCTTGAAGCTTTCCCCACAGCAATCCCTGCAATCCAGGTTGAAGCCCCACCAATCTCGGCCCCTGAACCTCTCCTCACAGACCCCCCCCCTGTTGCAGCTCCTCCTCTCGAAGAGGCTCCTCCTCTTGCACATATCATATCTCATGTAGGTGTTAGAGACTCTGAAAAAACATCAGTTGTTGACAAACCTCAAGAAATGTGATTTTTCTCAATATATATTGGTGTATTTGAGGTATGTGATTGATGGAGGGGAACTCAAGAAAAATCTTGCAAATATGGAGCCCATCATCAAGTGGCCAATTCATAATAATGCCATTGAAGTTAGGAGATTTGTTGGGGAAGAACATTACCTATGGAAGTTCACAACATCCATTTTAGTGATAGCTGCACCATCCATGCCATAACAACTAATGGTAAGAGTTTCAAGTGGGGAAAGAATCAGTAGAAAGTTTTCAAAAAATTGAAATGAAATATTAGTAAAGCATCAATTCTCATGTTACCTAACTTGTAGAAGCCTTTCAAAGTGGATAAAGATGCAAGTGGATATGATATGGGAGCGATTTTAATGTAGTGAGGTAAGCCACTATGCTATCATTCTGAAATATTTCATGGGGGAATCTTGAACTATCCTACATATGATAAGGAAATCTATGCCTTGGTTCAAGTTGTTAATAAGTGGAAGTACTAGTTGATGGGAAAGGAAACCATTATCCATACCGATCACCAACGACTGTAGTATTTGTAGGCCCAGTGTAAGCTTCAACAAACTAGACATTACAAGTGGATGGGGGTTTTGCAATAGTTGCATGTTGTCATCAAATATAAAAAGGGCATCACCAATAATTTGGTGGATATTCTTTCAAAACCACCCACATCTAATATTATAGCTTTGGGAACTCATATGCACATGGATTCTTGCATCCATGTTGCATACAAAGACACATAAAAATAAGACGAGGACTTTAAAGAGGTTGTTCCAACTACTATAGGGACAAATTCATGTAGAAGAAGGTGACGGTAAGGCTAATTATCATCTCCATAATGGGTTGATCTACAAGCTAGACAAGATCTACATTAACCAAAACAATTGTTAACTTACAAATGTGTGTATATTGGCCCATAATGCAAGAAGATGTAACTTGGTATAATAAATGATGCATACTTTTTTTTACATGCAAGCACAATAATAGAAAGCAAGGATTATACCATCCCTTACCTGTACCCACTCAACCTTGGGAAATCATTTCCATAGATTTTATGGGCCATTTTCCAACAACTAGGAAAGGAAATGACTATCTATTTGCGGTAGTTAACAGATTCAACAAGATGTGCATTCTTGTGCCTTACAAAATGACTATCAAAGGAAAAGAAGCAACAAACATGTTCTTTGAAAAGGTATGGGTGCACTTTGGGATACTAAGGAGCATCATCTTAGACATGTATACTACATTTATCAGTGCCTTTTGGACTACACTTTGGGAAAAGATGGACACAGAGTTGAAGAGATCTACAACATTCCATCCACAAACCTATGGGTAGACATAAGTAGTCAACATGACATCGGTAAACCTTTGGAGGGGTTATAATCAGAAGCATCCAAATACCTAGGATGAAAACTTGATCTAATTTAACACTCTTATAATCGCATTATCCACATTTCTACTGGTAAGTATCCATTCGAAACTTTCTTTCAGTATTTTCCACCTTCATCCTTGGATGTTGTTTATGGAAAACAAGGAGGAGTGAGGGAAGATGTCATAGGAGAAGCATTGAAAGCAAAGAAATTTGTTCAAAAGATTAGGTAGATCCATTTGCAAGTACATGAGACATTGAATAAATCACAGGAAAAGTACAAGGCCCGACATGATCATTGCATAATTGAAAAATCATTCAAAGTGGGAGACAGAGTTTGGTCATAGATAAAATGGAAAGACTGTAAAATCCTGGTAAGAATATCAAGGCTCTAAAGTATGGTCCTTTTGAGATATTGGAGAATGTGGGTGATAATGCCTACAAACTCAATCTACCTCCATACATGCGCATTTACTTAGTAGTGAAAGTGGAAAATCTAAAATTCTATGAGCCTTCCATGTTGGATTAGGAAACTGAGTAGGTCCTACCTACCATAGAGGACTTGGAATCAGAAGCTCAAGAAGAGTTGAAAGAAGATACAACTTTGTAGAAGAAATCTAGAACTACTAGATATGAGTAGTATGACCTTTAGCAGATTGGGTTTAAAGGACAACTTCCACGCAAGGAAAATGGTACTCCAGGGAAAAGGTAGAGGAAAAATTTCCTCACCTGATTCAATAAAATATTATGGAGACCAAACTCCTCTCAAAATGGGGAGAAATGATCCAAATTGGATCATTATATAATTTGTCATCTATATTGGTACTTTTTGGTAATCAGGCACTTATACTATAACTAGTTGGTAATCAGAGGCGATTAAATGAAGGCGCTTAAGTCCAGTGGTGAAGACATGATAATTGTATGGAATTTTGTGGACTCTACTATTGTTTGTTATGACGAAAAAGTATGAAGAAAATCAAAGTAATGTTGGTAAAGAAATCGAGGATTGAAAGCAAGAATATTTTCTACCTTATAACGGACTCTTTTCGTAACTATAATTCTCTTGATCTTAATTATTCAAGAGATTGTTTTCACTCACATAGCCAGACGACAAAGATTGTTCATCATTAGACAAAGAAGCCAAAACAATGTTACCCCAAAACAATGGGTACAATGTTACCCATGTATAAGATCATGTGAGCATTATCCTTATTTGGATGAAAAGTTGGCAAAGGAAGGTCCTACTACACGCTTTGATATATATATATATATATATATATATATATATATATATAAAGCTAGCAAGAATAGTTTCTATTGTGAAGATTATGAACAAGCACACATAAAGGAATTAAATAACTAGATTTTTATTAACCAAATTTTATTAAAGGACCAAAAATCAAAAGGTTTGGGCTTCAATTTATTCAGTTTTAAAACAGTTCTAACTGCTGGAACCGTCTACCAAATGATATAAAATAAGCAACAAGTAACCAAAGAAGGGAGAAACAAATTGTTTAGAGGAGGTATGCAAGGAGTCTTGTGAGGTTTTTTTCTTTCATTTTATCATTCACCCTCCATTCTTTCAGCAGGGCTTTGGTGAAGTTGTTGGCAGCAAGGATGTCTTGCAAAGTAGTGGAAGAAAGGAAGTGAGGATGAGTTTTTGCTGGTGCTCATGAGGTGAATGGTTTATTTATCAAGTTTGTTGTGTTTTAAGTCTGATTTTCTCAGCACTGGTCAATTTTTATATGTAGATTTTCACCTTGTGTCATCACCACCATTGCTTTATTTCATGTCCGGCTCAACTTTCTCCTTTTTCTTTCATTCTTGGTTGTTCTATTGTAATGAGGTTGAAACCATCTAGAATAACAAAAGACTATAACTCTAGTCCAAATTTATGCAAGAGCTTGAAAGCTTCAAAGTATCCAAAAAAAAATGTATGGAGATCATTTTAAAATAAAAGATCAAACTCTTTTGGGTTTTGAAATTTATTTCTCTTTTTACTGTTTATCTCTTTTTAATGTATTATATTAATTTCAATTGTATATAATCTCTTCTTTTCTTTTTTGTTTTTAGTTTAGTTTTTTATTTCTTTAAATCAATTACTAACTACTTTACTTTTAGTTTGTTTAAGTTTCACAGTAATCTTTTATTTTATTTTCATTTAACATTCCACTTTAACATTTATATTATGTTGTTACATTTACTTTTGTTTTAATTTATATTTCATAAATAAAAGCAAAAAGTATTAAAAAAATATATAAAGCTACAAAATATATAAAAGAAATTATAATTACAAAAATCATGGAATACAAATTTTAGTACTTCAACTTTAGGGTTTTCTTTTAACTTAGAGTTTAGTTAGTTTAATTGTCCTATAATTTTTGCACTTAAAATTTTAATACTAATTTTATTTAATTTACATTTCACATACGAAAACAAATACAAAATAATATAAGTTATAAAACACAATAAAATTAAATATTTCAAAATAATAAATATAAGATTCATGTTTAGACTTCTATGTTGTTAGGGTCTAATGTGTTTTATGTTTAAGTTATAAAACATGGTGACTATTCCCGCCTCTTCTTGGTTTAGCCGACCAAGAGGTTCAGAATGTTGGTGTTAGGAACTCCCTAGTTCTTTGGCATCAACTATAGTGATTGTCCACTTTATTTGTACTTGCATTTCATAACTAAAGAAAAGAAAACGGAGTCTGGGTCTTACCTTCTAGTTGGGTTTTCTCTCTTATCGTGTTTTCCATGATACATCTTGTGTTCAATTGTGTGTGTTATCGCATGGATTGTAGGTTGGGAAAAGCTTGACCCAATCCACAAACATGGGACAACTGTGGGAATACCTACCCACTCTCACCTCAGATAGGTACTCCCCTTGCTTTAGAGAGGATGTGATCACCTCAAGGGGGGAATCTCGATGACCCTAAGGGGATCGAGACGGAAGATGGAGAGATAATGAGAGGATCCCCTTAGGTAAATGATGGAAGAAGGATGGGAGCTTGGAAATGAGTCTTGTGGATGGAGGATGGTTTCCAAAGACTTGAGTACCTGCACCAGAGTGTTGCACTTGCCCGAGACAAGACAAAAAATCGAGATACAAGCCTAAAGATCAAAGGGAAAAACAAGTGAATCTTGATGTCCCAAATTGAAAAATAAACAAATGTATATATCAACAATCAAATATGTTACTTACTGTAGAAATAACCATCAAAAGCATCAAATATTTATTGGACAATGAAGCACTAAACAAGTAGATAAATTTCCAATACTTTAGAACAAGCTTTGACAGTCAATTAGGGATGTTAGATGATGTTTTCAGAAGAATATTAGAGCATCCCTATGGATGTAGCAAAAGTTTGTTTCAACAGAAAATTCCAACCACGAAAATTGACAAGTAAACTGTCGAAAATATAGACAATAAGCAGTAGAATAAGAGTACAAGTTTACACATAATTTCAGTGGTTTGCAAGTGAGTTATGAGTAAAAGAAGATGTTTTCTATAGCCCTAATGGTTGTAGCATTAAATTTGTAATAGCAACAAAATATCCTTGGCTAAGGTAGATGCCCTGGTGGCTCAAGCAAGCTAGTAAAGCATAGAATTGATTCCAATTTAGACAAATTCAATATCTCGTAAAATCACGCATTACAATGCAAGTATTTTATTTCTCCAATGAAAAAATGCATTAGTTCATTTCCAATGGGTTATGGAGTCTTGGGTTTAAAGTCTAGGTTTGCAACTCCTCTAGGGGTGTAATCCCTTTTACTTCCTAGAGTATGCAAGACCTAGGAAGGTAAATCTAGGAGGGTGTACGCCCTTGTACTCCTCCTAGAAACCTTTGAAAAATGACTTATCCAATAACAAATAAGATGAACTTGGTGGAGGGTGTATGTCCTTATACTTATCCAAGGGTTATAAACAAGAGCAATATGAAACAAGAAGAAATCACCAACAATTGCAGAAAAATTCTTACCAATTTCACAATATAGCAAAATCAAATTCTTATCTATCAAGCAAATTTCATCCACATGCAATGACAAGTATCCAAGAAGGTAGCGCACCACTTTAGCTCCACAATAGTTAATATAGCATCCAAAAATTTGCACAAGAGAGAGAAATCAATTTTCCCAAAGAGGGCAAAAATTTTAGCCAAGAATGTCTTCACTTAAGAGAGAGTGAGTTATGAAAATTAAATGATCTTTACCCTTTATTTATACAAGGACTAAAAATAAAGTTTGTCCACATATCATTAGGGTAAAACAAAATTAAGGAGGTTGGCACCCTTTAATTTCCCCTTTAAAATTCATAATTTGATTTTACACGTAAGGAAACCTTAGAAACATGACGTCATACCCTAAAAGGGTGACGATTTGGCACCTTAAGGAAGTCGTTGTGTTGTTGAAAAGAGTGTTAGGCCTCCAAAGGCCATGTGCCCTCATTCCAAGTGTCCTCCAATCCATCATGCCAAACCCTCATCAAGAATCACCATCATCATCAAACCTTATCCCCAAACAAGACGTCAACCCCAAAAGTGCAGCGCTTTAGCCTTCAAAGGCAAGTCATTGCGTTGGTAAGGGCTAGGTGAGGTTCTCCAAGGTGTCTTCCCTTGCCTCCAAAGGCAATGTCCATCATCCGTAGTGTCCCAAGGTCTAGTTCATAGCATCCATCCATGGGATTTATGCCCCCAAGAAGGCCCAAGCTAGGCTTGTTCCTTCAAAACATCCACCAAACAGGGTCCTGCAAAGACGAGTGAGTGCACCCTCCAAGGGTCTCAACTCAAATGTATCATAGCAAGTAAAATCACATTTAATACAAGAGCCACATAAACATGTGCATCGAAACTCCCTTATCAAATTAAACAAGTGCTCAAAGACCCTATGCAACTTTCTAAGTTTAGTTATGGGAGGTTTGTCAAGGTGACCTATTGGGTGAGTCATTCCTCAAGTCAAGGAGTGTTTCCCTATTGGACCCTCTTTAAATCATGTAAAGAAGATGGAATGGATGGGGGGTACGAATTTTTAGCACGGGGTTCATGGCATACAAGAGTTCGTATTGTCTCATTTATGGGTGTCTTTGTAGAGGGTGTGTTGCACCTTCGTTTTCAATGCATCATTTTTCCAAGCCCATTCATTTTCCATTAATTAATTAAAGTCCAAAACAATTGAGTACTCCAAATGGGTAACATAAGACTTGAAGGCAGTACCAAAATGTCACTTGAAGATAAAGGTACACAGGGTGCCATATGCATGGAAAGAAAGGGACATCACATGAATGTACACACCTCAACAAGTAGGACATCTATATAATGTGAATTTTTTTTTTCAGGTCTTCAATTTCCTTTGTTCTCAAGACCTCTTTGGGAGAGCATATGGAAGGTTATAATTTTGGATTTTATATTTTCCTAGCTACATTCTTTTTGGGCCTTCAGCCCCTTCTTCCCATGAAATGAAGTACAATCTCTTCTTAGGTCAGTACACCCAAAAATCCCAAAAGATAAGGAGACGAAAATGATAAGTATGATTGAGAATGGTATGATGACTCATCAAAGAGACCTCCTAGTATCAAACCCAAGGGTGATCGCTTACTAGGGCACAATGTCAACCACCTATGTGAAACAGGGAAAAGAGCATAATTTCCAAGCAGACATTCTATAAGCAAAAGTATCTTTAAATGCAACATATTCAAATGCCTCAAGTATTAAAGTGACACTTACCGATCCAAAATGTATCCAGGAACCAAAATGGGTCCAGGATGGCCTAAAAATCAAAGTTCTCATAATTTCTTCAAAACGGATGTGTGTGTAGACCTCATCGTTACAAACCCAACGCAACTTGAACAAGCTCAAACAGACATCGTATGCGAAAGATATCGCGGTCAGTTCGTTTTGCGAAACATGCAAAATTTTGCTGACAGTACAGTTCGTACAGTGTTGATGTGGCAGTTGACCATACAGTCCATACGATCTTACAAGTGACATGGCAGTGATGCGTTGGCATGTTGACTGGGCAGTTGATGGATGACAAGTGGACGAGTCATATTGTGACACATGGCACCACTGTAAGGGTGACACATGGCACGTCCGTACAACTGACTTGGCATGGGATGACATGGCAAGGTCCGTACAGTCGTACAATGCGTGACAACTGACTGGACTAGCAGGCTGACTGGGCAGCTGTGGCAGACGTGGTCCAATCACATTTGGACATGTGGCATAGTTGTGGGCGATTTTAATGGTGCCACATGGCCTAATCAT
Organism: Picea engelmannii; assembly: GCA_009831015.1. Taxonomy (NCBI): domain Eukaryota; kingdom Viridiplantae; phylum Streptophyta; class Pinopsida; order Pinales; family Pinaceae; genus Picea; species Picea engelmannii. The sequence goes on along the minus strand of ML822212.1, from coordinate 89,807 downwards.
GGGCTGCCACGTGGCACCCCTTCATTGGTTGATAGTGGGAAAAATATTATGGACTCCACCGAAGTCGAACCCGTGACCTCCAGTCCGGGCAAAAGAGTTTTGACAGGGTCGGGCTACCGGCTCGCCCATGGTAGGTATTATACCCTAAGTTTCACATATTATAGTTAAACTTGCCATATTGTATTTCAAGCGAAGTTAAGGGTTGGGGCCTAGCCCTAGCCCCCGACGCAAACTTCACCATATAACCTTGCTTATGACCTGTAATTTCTGTTGTTAGCGCGGATATGTGGGGATAGCGCCTGATCGGTTGGGCTAGCCCGTCGACCAGGGCGCGTAACCAAAGACTTATAACCAGGGGCTACAATAGTATAGGGCACGTGGAAGGTAAGGGCACGACCATATGGTCGGTGCATACGACGAGAAGCCAGGACCGGAGGGGGCCAGTAAGTCAGCGCCAGCCCAGAGCCACATGGAAGGCGAGCATGTGACCAGGAGCCCGAGGATTGAGGGTTTCACCCTATTATTTGCCAATTTGTGTGTTTTTTTAACTATATTATAAGATTTTTAATGGATTTTAAGCCAATTTTGGGAGATTTTGGCCATTATTGGAGGATCTAGAGCTCTTTTTTAGGCCAGATCTTGGGGATAAGTTGGGAGGTTGTTACCCACTTCAAGCCTATATAAACCAGAGGTTCTTGATAGCCTTAGGGAGGTTCAGAACAGAGAAATGTTGAAGAATTGAAAAGCCAAAGCCATTTTTATGTAGGGAAGCCATTGAGGAGAGCAACTTTGCGGGCCATTTTTAGGAGCTTCGTTCATCCGTTTTCAGTGTCGTCAGTTATGTTGGATTCTTGAGATCTAGAAGAACACAACCAGATCATTTTTTAATCATTTTGGTGATTTTATGATGTACTTTTGAAGCTTTGAAGAGAAATAAGAAAGCCTCACCCACTGAGACAAAGACCCGAAGACATAGGTGATATTGTTGAACTCCATTAACAACTTTTATTGTTATGGTTTGTTGATTCTTGTGATTATTTCCAGATATGTATATCTTCTTATGGTTGTCATGTTACATCATTAATTATTCCTCTTTCATCATTTTCTTAAATGGTCAATGAACTCATGTTTTAAAACTCAACCATAGTCTTTAAAAGATCTTTACGGATCAAGTGGTATCAGAGCTAGTTGACGGTTGGTTTTTGAGTTTGCATGATTTATAGGGAAAATATGAATCGTGGTGAAGGCGAGCTTGTTGAAGAGAATCTTGAGATTGGATCAAGAAAGATAAATTCTCCAAGTGAGAAGATGGCATCGGAAGAGGGACTTTCTCGTGAGAAGAAAGAGTTTCGAAAAACTTTCTTTGTCATGTCGGAGATGGTGAAGGTTATATATGATGATTACTTGGAGCGAAAGAGACCAATTCTAGGTGAATCTTCAAAGGTCAAAAGTGAAGAATGAGAGGATCCTTCTGAAACTCCTCCTTCACCTCCTTCTTCTCCATCAACTTCTTCTTTTTCTTCAAGTACAAGTTCCAAATCCACCGCAAGAAAACATTCCCATAAACATAAACATGATATGCCTATACTTAAGCTTGATGTGAAGTTTGAATTACCTATGTATGATGGTGAAGTCAATGCAGAGAGGCTTGATAACTGGGTCATACAGATGGAAGTTTATTGCAGTGTACAACAAATCAAGAATGAGGCAACTCAAATCAAGTTGGCATCGCTTCGTCTTGCAGGCACAACACTCATATGGTGGCAAAGCAAGTTGCAAAATGGCACGCAACAAGTGGGTAATGTATTTCCATCATGGAAAGTTTTTATTTCTGCACTTAGAAAACAACTTTATCCTTTGGGTTATAAAGAGAAGGCTTTAATTGAATGGCAAGGTATTAAACTAAGAAAGTGACAAACATTGCAAGAATACACAGATGAATTTTGTAAGATGGCATTAATGTTAGACATTCCATTACATACCCAAGAAACTCTTATGTAGTATATAGGAGGTTTACCTACACATATTCGTAATACTGTATTTATGTTTGGACCTACTAATCTTGATGAGGTTTTTTTTCAAGCAACATACATTGAGGCAGGGAAAACAAGAGTTGGTGTATCAGGGGAATCGTCTTCGAGAAAAGAGGACAAAAGGAAGTGGAATGGAAAGAAGGTAAATTCAGTGGCAAGAAAGGAAGAGAAGTTCGCTTGCAAGCATTGCAAGAAAGAAGGGCATGATGATGACCATTGTTGGAAATTTCATCCTGAGAGGAGACCGAAGTGGTTCAAAGAGAGGAAAGGGAGGCAAACAATTGCAGCAGTATCACGACCAACAGACTTGGGATCGGATTCGGGTGATGAATCTAAAATTTCAGCGATTGGTTTGACAGGTAAAATTAGTGATGGATATGATTCTAGAAGTAAATTGTTTCACATAAGGGTCATAATTAGGCATACTTAGGTCGACACATTGATAGATAGTGGATCTCAATCTAACTTGATTTCGGAGGAAGTGGTTAAACAATTGGGATTAAACACTCAGATGCATCATAAGCCTTACTCACTTAAATGGATAAGCAACAACCATAAATTGCACATAAAAAAGAAATGCAAATTAAAGTTTGCAATTTCATCTAAGTTTGTGGATGAGGTAACATGTGATGTGGTGCCACTCAATAAATGTGGAATGGTATTAGGCAGACCTTATTTGTATGATTGCAAAGCAATCTTCTACAAGGAACATAATCAATATCACTTAATCAAAGAAGGCAATGAATATGTGGTACGTGCTCATCTTTTAAAAGCAAAACAATCTCTTCAAACAATGGAACAATTAAGGAAGGCAACTCATGCAATAAACACACCTATGATTGTGCCAAATCAAGTAATTGATCTTAAGCAAGAACATGAGATGATTGTAGAATGGAAGTTCAATCATACTTTGCTTCAAGATAAGCTAATGTCGTGCAAGTATTACAAAAATATTAGCTCATTTGCAGTCATATTTCTGGTGTTATCATTAGTAATGTTGTCAACATGGGTGATAGTGGCTTCAGTAAGATGTGACAGAGTACAAGTGGCTAACAATATCCTGTCAGTTATCATGGTTGTTTTACAGTTGATCTTGATGAGACAGGTGTACATGACAGAGTTTAAAGACAAAGAACAAGTGGGGTGGCATATCCTGCACTTGATGATTGATTAGTATCCTTTTGGAGGACCAAAAGGTCTTAGTGGGGAGGCGTGATCCAAAATGGATCCAGGAACCAAAATGGGTCTAGGATGGACTAAAAATCAAAGTGCTCAGAATCACTTCAAAACTGACATGTGGGTAGGCCTCATTATTATGAAACCAACACAACTTGAATGAGATCAAATAGACACTGTATGCAAAATATATCGCGATCTTTTCAGTTTGCCAAACAGGGAAAAATTTGTTGACTGTACAGTCCGTACAATGTTGACGTGGCAGTTGACCGTACAGTTCATACGACCGTACAGGTGACGTGGTAGTGATGTGTTGGCATGCTGACTAGGCAATTGATGGATGACAGGTGGACGAATTATATTGTGACACGTGGCACCATTGCAAGGGTGACATGTGGCACGTCCGTACAACTGACTTAGCATGGGATGATGTGGCAAGGTCTGTATAGTCGTACGACAAGTGGCAGCTGACTAGACTGGCAGGCTGACTGGGCAAGTGTGGCAGATGTAGTCCAATCACATTTGGACACATGGCATAGTTGTGGGCGAATGTAATGGTGCCACGTGGCCCAATCATGGGTTGCCACATGGCACCCCTTCATTGGTTGACAGTGGGAAAAATATTATGGACTCCACCGGAGTCGAACTCGTGACCTTCAGTCTGGGCAGAAGAGTTTTGGCAAGGTCGGGCTACCAACGTGCCCATGGTAGGTCTTATACCATAAGGTTCACATATTATATTTAAACTTGTCATATTGTATTTCGGGCGGAGTTAAGGGCTGGGGCCTAGCCCCAACCTCGGAAGAAAACTTCACCATATAACCTTGCATATGACCCGGACCTTCTACTGTTAGCGTGGATATGTGGGGATAGTGCACAGTCGGTCAGGCTAGCCCGTCGACCAGTGCGTGTAACCAAAGGATTATAACCAAGGGCTACAATGGTATAGGGCACATGGAAGGTAAGGGCACGACCATATGGTCGGTGCATACGACCAGAAGCCAGGACTGGAGGGGGCCAGTAAGTCAGCACCAGCCCAGGGCCACATGGAGGGCACACATGTGACCAGGATCCTAAGGATCGGGGGTTGCACCCTATTATTTTCCAATTTGTGGGTTTTTAAACTATATTATAAGATTTTTAATGGATTTTACGCTAGTTTTGGGAGATTTTGACCATTATTGGAGGATCTGGAGCTCTTTTTGAGACCAGATCTTGGGGAGAAGTTGGGAGGTTGTTACCCACTTCAAGCCTATATAAACCAGAGGTTCTTGACAACCTTAGGGAGGTTCAAAATAGAGAAATGTTGAAGAATTGAAAAGCCAAAGCCATTTTTATGCAGGGAAGCCATTGGGGAGAGCAACTTTGTGAGCCATTTACGGAAGCTTCATTCATTCATTTCTAGTGTCGTCAGTTGTGTTGGATTCTTGAGATCTAGGAGAACACAGCCAAATCATTTTGTAAAAAAATTGGCTCTTTCCCGGAGACGTAGGCGATATTGTCGAACTCCATTAACAACTTTTGTTGTTATGGTTTGTTGATTCTTGTGCTTATTTCCATATCTGTATATCTTTTTATGGTTGTCATGTTACATCATTAATTCTTTCTCTTTCATCATTTTCTTAAATGATTAATGAACTCATGTTTTAAAACTCAACCATAAGTCTTTAAAATATCTTTCTGAATCACTTACCACAATACATGACATGTACCTCATGGAGCAAGATCCATTGTCTTCCATAAACAGGTTGATGTGGAGGATGCCAGCATGATGAACCAAACAAGCAGGGTGTTGAAGTGGGTTTCCATACGTGTAGGTGGACATCATGAGTCAATCTATCCCTCGGCACTCCATGTCTGCAACTTGAGGGCCTCAAGACATCATCTCCTTAGTTATCCCTAGAATTGGGGGATAACAATGTGGATGGTTTATTTTTTACAAGTTCTTTCATTTTCATATTTTAGTTATTTTCATAAATTTGAGCAATAAGCTAGTGATAATAAATCTAAGATCTAAGGAAATAAATTTGTATAATAAAAAAAAGTATAATACAAGACTAGTTGTGACAAAATGTTCCAATGGAATCCACGATAGTTTATAGATCGCCCTCACTCGACTATCTAAAATAAGTTTAATTACATGGAGAAAAAAAATGATCTGATTTCCAAGCAAGTCTTTGATCCATAAACTATTGTCGATATTCCACTGGAACAGTTCGTCACAACAAATCTTAAATTATTCTGAAATCTTATATTTTTGCAGTATATTTCCTTACATCCCATATTGGTTAATTACTAGCTTTGCTTGAGTTTAACAAATAACTGAAATACAAAAATGAAAGAACATGCACAAAACACATACCATCCACACAAATGAATACAATATTTGACCAAGGAAACCCATTATGGGAGAAAACCCAGCTAGAAGGTGAGGCCTAACCATTACTTTATTTAGACTTCCCATCCTTGATCAAGGGGAACTTGTTGGCTCTCTGCATGAATATTGAATCCCTCATATAACTGTAGGGGCTCCCAAACACTACACCACACACATCTAGGGGTAGTACATCCCACACCACTTCATCAATAAAGTTTTCACTAACAACAAATTTAATCTTACAATGTTTTGTTACTTTGATGTATGCATCCTTGTTTACCCTACCCCATGGATATGGGCTAGGATGATCACGAACCTTCATTCCAAGCTTGTTGACCAAATCCACTATTATGATATTATCCCATGAACTAAATTTGAACAGAGCGTATATCTTGGTCTTATTGACCTGGATCTTGATGTGAAAGAGTTTATTCATCTCCTTCTCTTCCTGGTGATGAAGGTTACTTGGATTCACCTTCTTCTACACTGATGTGCAAACAATATTCTCATCCACATCTTAGTTGCGTTAGATCCGATTTCTCGAATATGTGGCTAGAATATTTTTTTTCTTTGCATCCTTCTTGCGGTTCTTCGGGCTTAGCTCTTGATGTAGTTTCCAACACTTTTCCTCGATGTGATCATTAATATTGCAATGGTTACAATGGTTGTTGGTATCCTTGCACTAATGTGTAGTGGATATCGTCTTCTTATCCTCCCCCCCTTCTACTTCTTCCCCTCCTTGGAATATTCATGGTTCTCTTTCTGCTTGGAACAATGTAGCTTCATTTTTTTGTGGCCTATATTTTCCAGATGTTGTGCATGTACACATGCCTTGTCCACTTTCCTTGGATTGAAAAAATCACTTTCTTTCGTAGATTACTATGTAGACCCTCCAGATACTTGAGAAGTATGCATGAGTTCTTGGAAGAGATACCCAACATGATGGCCATCTTTCTGAATCAATGGTGTACTCTTGTACACTCTACCCTTGCCTTTGCCTGAAGTAATGCCAACGGATCCATTAGTCCTCTACATATCCAATAGGATAGAACTAGGAAATAATTATGGTTTTGAAATCCTCCCACTTAGTTACTAGTGGATCACCCTCCATCCTAACTATCTATGTGTGACTTTCCCACCAAGTTAAAGAATGGCCCTCTAATTGTAGTCTGGTAAATTATATCTTTTGCTCCTAATCTATATGGTGAACGTTGAAATAATCTTCTAGTCATTGCAACCAATGACTTAGTTTTAATGCATCGATATCACCTTGGTATGGATTTATGTCCACTTTCGCTTCCATATTGAATAGGGACTATAAAAGGTTAATGGCACTCGAACTAGGTTGCTCTTTCTCGGCCTCTTTCCTCGACTGATTTTCCGGGTCTTCATTATCTTTTGATTTCCCTTTTGATATGATCTCAAAGTTAAAGCCTCCAACCTCTCCATATGGTCTGAGATTGCTTGTTATATCCATCATGAGGAGGGACATATTGCGAGATATGTCAAGGACTTTCTCTTATATCCTCAAAAATCTCTCATATGTTAGATCTCGAGATTTGCTATAAACAGACTCATTTACCATGGCTAGGGTTCTGCAAGTTTCTTCTTAACTCGATTCCCAGATCCCTACAAATTCCCAAAAATACCCTATAGAAACTTGGCTCTAATACCAATATGATCTATAAATTATCATGGACATTCCACTAGAACATTTTGTCACAACAGATCTTAAACTATTTTGAAATCTTAAATTTTTACAGTTTATTTTCTTAGATCCTAGCTTAGTTAATTACTAGCTTGGCTTGAATTTAAGAAATAACTGAAATATAAAAATGAAAGAACAGGAAAAAATATGCACCATTTACATGAATGAATAGAAGATTTGATTTGGAAAACCCAATATAGGAGAAAACCCGTCCAGAAGGTGAGGCCTATGCTCTGCTCTCTTTTCTTCAGTTATAAAATGCACATTCAAAGGAATGGAAACTCACTATGGAGTTACCTTTTGACACTATGGCCTAAATAGTTGCTACATAATCCTCCTCCTCCTCTTCTATTATGCTCACAAAAATACTCTCAAATGTTTTGCTCAGTTATGGAACAAAATACAATGCAAAAAAATGGAACCCCTTCTCTTCCTAGCGGCACAATATTTAGCATAGCTCAATAGTCGTTGAGGGGTAGGGTTTTGACTTCTTCAACTTTCAATTAGTGATAAGTTTTAGACCTTCTAGAATCTTCTTAAAATTCCCCACATTGTTATCCCCACACATTTTAAATAATGGGGACTAACATGCCATCCACTCATACCATGGTGGTCAATATAGTAGGTCAACTTGCGAGAGGCATAACTTTCACATATCAACCATTGGTAATCTCTTGGTGTGTAAAATATATAATCTTTCTCCATAGTAGGTTTAGACCTTAAAAAATGTCGTTTGATGCCTCAAAATGGCTCAAGAGTATTTCAGACGATTTTTTGGACCCAATTTTCTAAATTGGGACCTATCATTAAAATTTCTCTACACGATATATTCTCCAATTTTTTCTTCTCTGGAAGCATCGAGATGGATGAAAAATAATATAATGATCTAATCTGGATCATACCTCCCCGTTTAGGAAGGTTTTTGGTCCCCAAATATTTACTGAATGAGGTGGGGAAATGTTTCCTCTACCTTCTCCCTGAAGTACCATTTTGTTTTTCTTGGAAGTTGTCCTTTCAACCCGGCCTGCCAAAGGTCATGTCGTCCTTGTCTTGTAGTTTTGGACTTCTTGTACAAAATTGTATATTCTTCCAACTCCGCATGAGCATCTGCTAATAAGTCCTCTATGGTAGGTAGGACCTACTCCTCCTCTTGATCTAACGTGGAAGGCTCATAGAGTTTCACATTATCCACATTCACTATTGAAACACACATGTGTGGGGATAGATTGAGTCTGTAGGCATTATCTCCCACTTTTTCCAATACCTAAAAAAGGCCATATTGTAGAGCCTTAATCTTATTACCAGGACCCTGCAGTCTTTCCTTGTTCAACTGTAACCAAACTTTATCTCCCACTTTGAATGATTTTTTCTATTTTGTGTTGATCATGTCATGCCTTGTACCTTTCATGTGACTTCTTCAATGTCTCCTATATGTGCAAAAGGATCTACCTAATATTTTCGATAAACTTCTCTTATTTTAATGCTTCTCTTGTGATGTCTTCCCTCACTCCTCCTTCATGTCCATATGCAACATCCAAGGGAGAAGGAGAAAAATACTCAAAGCAAGTTTCAAAAGGGGACTTACCAATAGAAGTATGGACTACTATGTTATAAGAGTATTGAATATAGATTAAATTTTCATCTGAGCTATTCGGACGCTTCTCTCAAAAATTGCACCAAAGTCTTATTTATTACTTATGTGGATGGAATGTTGTATATCTCTTCAACTTCGGGTCCATCTTCTCCCAAAGTGTAGTCCAAAAGACACTAATAAATCCAGTATCCATGTCTGAGATGATGTTTTTTCGTATCCCAAAGTACACCCATACTTATTCAAAGAACATGCTTATTGTTTCTTATCCTCTAATGGTGTTTTTACAAGGCATAAGAATGCACATATTGTTGAACATGTCAACTACCATAAAAATATAGTCATGTTCGTTCTTGGTTGTTGCTAAACCTCCCACAAAATCCATGGAAATATTGTAGCGCTCCTTTTCTGGATACCAAGGCTTAAACGCTCTTAAAAGATATCTATAACACCACTTTGTACATAACTCATACAAGTATTATATAATCCACATGCATTTAAACAAATAAACACATTTAAGCTCAGAGTAAAACATATTATTTACTGCTATAATTTAACAATCAATAGCGTTTCATATTAATTCATATACACAGCGGAAATCATGATAACATAAGCAACAGAGTCATGCAAAACATGATTAAAGCATAATCAGATACTTATCTTTTAACAGTGGTAGAATCCACCAACCAAGTGCAGGCCTTCCACGAACCTCCCAGCCTTAGACCGCATTGCTCATCAGCTCAGAAGTGGGTCACCCCCGAGCTGGGACTAAGCTCCACCCCAAGGCAAGGAATCCTAGGCTAGGCTGAGGTTACAGGAAAAAAACACAGAAAATCTGAAAAGATTCTTCCCAAGATGCCATCTTACACCCACTACTACTAGACTCTCATTCCCCACATGCTTGTTCCGCCCGAGAGTATACACCTTCACAAGAACAGAGCCCGAAGCTGGTGCTGGACACTCTCTGGAAGAAACCTCTTCCAACAACAACCACCTCTCTCACCTAGAGAGATCACACACAGGCTCAATCACAACTCGCGTTGGCCATCAAGCCACGCGCAGTCCAGCTCTGTGTGGTCACCTTAGCCAACCGGGAATACAAACACAGCCTCTCAAACAGGCTCAGCAATGGCTCGAGGCCTCACAGTGATGGTTCACGGGAATGCATGATGAGTAATTCCCGCAAGGTCAACACAGATTCCACAGCTCAGAATGAAGGTGAAATCGGCTCTTCAGAAACAAACACAGGCTTCTCGGCTCACAGAATAGAGGTGTACATGGATTTATAGAGCCAAACACAAGCTTTCCAATTGGTTCAATAATGGCAGAATGGTTCAGGGTCACGGCTTTGGGACAGAGCCTCCACGCACGGGTTCGATCAGTTGGACTGAGGATGCACACAGATTATCAAAGACAACACGGGATTTTCGACTCTCAGGAACGCACGAGAATTTCTCTGCAGGGGTCGGGTTGGTCGTACTATCCAGGGCTCCGTACGTGTTCAGACAATCGGGTAGAATGGAGGAGGGACCCTTCTCACGGCTCACCTTGGCCATTTTATTCGCATACGCTAGGGTTGACACTTGTCACCCATGGAACTGCATGCGTTCCACCAGCACGCATCACCCTTGTGCGTCCTCCCCTTGCCAGAAACTTAGGATAAAACATAAAATGCACATGTCTTTTTGGAATAATATTAAAATATTATTCTCAAGCTTAAGCCCCCTAGGCTCAACACTTAGCCCCTTTCCCACCTTCCAGCCCTTAATTCCTTTCCTTCTCTGTGGAAGCTCAGTCCCCCTTCACTCATTCATCGTGGTCGGTTTGCACCTGGTGGTGTTTACAATTTTATTAAATGTTCTACATACATACAAGTATGAAATCAGGCCCTTGGCCTCCAACCCTTAGGCTCCCTGGCCTAACAAACACATAAGCCACCAGCTTATAAAAACTTGGCTCGCCAGCCTATAAAACACAATTACAATTTCTTTCAGAACATGGTTTGCAATGGGGCTCGGTCTTGGGGACACTACAATCCCCCTCCCCTTATTTTTGCACTGTCCTCAGTGCAACTTACACTGTCTCTACAAGCCTTTCAAAATTTTCAAAAAGATGTGAGTACTCTGCCTGCATAACCTCTTCATGCTCCTATGTCGCGTCCTCAGGACCATACCAGGTCCACTGGACCTTTACAAGCTCTATGGCTTGATTCCGGAGCTGTTTGCTTTTCCTGTCCAATATGCGCACAAGATGCACTTGCATGACACCTTCTGGTTCCACCTGAACCACATTCCAATCGATAACATGATTAGCATCAGGTACATATTTCTTAAGTAGTGAAACATGAAACACATTATGTACAGTCATAGATGCAGGTAATGCAAGCATGTATGCAATTGGCCCAATCCTTTCTAGGATCTCAAATGGCCCACAAAATCTTGTTGTCAATTTGGCGCAACTTCCCAACCTCAGGGAACTTTTGTTAGTTTTCACTTTCAGGAAAACATGGTCACCCACTTTGAATTATCTATGGGTTTTGTTACTGTCAGCGTAACTTTTCTGCCTATCCTGGGCAGCTTTCAGATTCCTTTTAATTTTTATCATTTGATCTTCCATCTCTTTAAGCAGTCCAAGCCCAACGACTACTCTATCAGTTGGATTATTCCAGCTCACTGGAGTGTTGCACTTTCTTCCATATAGTGCTTCAAATGGACTCATCTTCAACGATGCATGATACCCATTTATGTAGGCGAATTCTACCAAATGCAGGTAGTCTTCCCACCTTAATGGTTTATCCATCACATACATTCTCAGTATGTCTTCTATTACCCTGTTCACCCTCTCTGTCTGACCATCAGACTCAGGATGATACGTTGTACTAAAGTTCAGATTCGTTCTGAATCCTTTGAACAGTCCTTTCCCGAAATTCGAGGTGAATTTCGGGTCCCTATCATACACAATTGTCTTAGGAATTCCATGCAAGCGTGCCACTTCTTTTAAGAAGATATCAACAACATATGTTGCCCTATGAGTGGTTTTCAGTGGAATGAAATGGGCGGCTTTAGTAACCTTGTCCACCACCACCATGATTGAATCATGTTGCTTTCTTGTTCTGGGAAATCCTGTGATAAAATCCATTGTTACCACATCCCATTTCCATTCAGGAATGGGTAAAGGCTGCAGCAACCCTGCTAGGTGCCTATGCTCAGCCTTAACCTTCTGGCACTCCATACATCTAGCGATGTATTCAGCGATTTCCTTCTTCAGACCCAGCCAAAAATAATGGCTTTTGACTGCTGCCACAGTCTTCTAATATCCAGGATGTCCAGCATAAGCCACGTTATGCATCTCATTTAGAATTGCTAGCTTCAATTCTCGGACATTGGGTACATACACTATGTTTTTATACAGAAGTAAACCATCAGTTCCCAAGGTGTAACTTTCCTTGGTCTGTGGTCTCTCATGTTGTTGTAGCTTTGCTACAAGACCTCTATACTGCAAATCAGTATTTGCAGCTTCTAAAATTCTGACTTTCATCTCAGACTGGTACATGTTAATGGTTGTAGCATGTAATTCGTGCACTTTTCTGTTGAGTGCATCAGCCACCTTATTTTCCTTCCCTTTGATATGCTTGATATCAAAGTCATATTCGCACAGAAACTCTATCCATCTGATTTGCCTAGCATTTAAAGTCAGCTGAAAAAATAAATACTTTAGCCCGTTATGGTATGTTCTCAACTCGAATCTTTTTCCCATGAGGTAATGTCTCCATTTCCTCAAGGCATGGACAATTGTTGCTAGCTCTAAATCGTGAGTGGCATAATTCCTTTCATGCTCTTTCATCTTTCGGGACTCATAACAAATTACAAATCCCTCTTGGCTGAGAACTCCTCCCAACCCCTCCTTACACGCATCGGTGCACACTACGTAATCCTTATTTGGATCTGCAATCTTCAGGATTGGAGCATTTGTTAGCAGCTGCTTCAATCACTGGAAACTGCTCTCACACTCTTCAGTCCACTGAAACTTCTTCTCCTTCCTTTGCAGGGAAGTGATAGGGTGAGCTATCTTTGAGAATCCGGCTATAAACCTTCTGTAGTAGCCTGCCAGACCCATAAAAGATCTAAATTCTGCCACATTCCTTGGTGTTGGCCATTCTCGAATGGCCTCTACCTTTTCAGGATCCACAGTGATCCCTTCTTCAGATATAATGTGTCCCAAGTAATGAATCTGCCTTTGATAAAATGAGCACTTGCTCAGTTTTGTGTACAGCTAGTGTTCTCTCAACACCTGGAACACCATTCTCAGGTGTTTCTCATGTTCTTCCTCTGTCTTGGAATACACCAGGATATCATCCAGGAAGACTATGACAAACTTGTCTAAATAATCTTTGAACACTCCATTCACTAAACACATGAAAACAACATGTGCATTTGTCAGTCCAAATGGCACCACTATGAACTCATAATGACCGTACCTTGTTCTAAAGGTGGTCTTGTTGATGTCCTCATCATTTATTCTCACTTGGTGATATCCATATCTGAGATCTATTTTTGAAAATATTTTTGCATCCTTCAACTGATCAAAAAGATCATCGATCCTTGGCAGAGGATACTTGTTCTTGACAGTTACCTTATTCAACTGTCGAAAATCAATGCACAGTCTCAGCATCCCATCTTTCTTCTTCACGAATAGGACCGGGGCTCCCCAAGGTGACACGCTGGGGAAAATGTATCCCTTCTTTAGTAGATCTTCGAGTTGTAATTGTAACTCTTTCAGCTCTTGTGTACTCATTCTATAAGGAGCCTTCGAAACTGGAGTTGCTCCCGACATCAAATTTATAGAAAAATCGATGTCCCTCTTCGGAGGTAGTCCAGGTACCTCCTGAAATACGTCCTTAAACTCTTTGAGTACCTCATGGTATTCCAGATTTGAGACTACATCTCAGGATGCTTCTTCCACCCGAGCTGCAAATAATTGATAGCCCTTCCGGTAACATTTCTTCAGCTGCATGGCTGAGATTTCCCTAACAGCCACGGCTCTGGGAATTCCTTGGACTGTTACCTGATTTCCCTCCTCATCCAGACATGTAAATCTCTTGTTACGACAATCCATAAGGGCATGGTGCTAGTCCAACCAGTCCATCCCAATTAAGCAATCGTATGAGCCTGAAGGTAGAATGTTCAATTCAGCCTTAGTGTTCATTCCTTTCATGTCTATTGAACAGGACGTAACCAATTCAGTGACCTTCCTCTTGGTCCCTGTGGCTAACTGCACTAACCAAGACTTCTCATGTTTGCTTCTCGTTAGATGCAAATTGTCCACCACTCTAGGATCTATATAACTATGGCTAGCCCCCGAATCAATTAAAATAACAAGTGGTCGGTTGTTAATCATACCTTCCACTTCAATCATGTGCGATTGAAATTTTGCTTGCTTGTTGTCCAGGGCTGCGTATATCCTTGGCATTCTGCTGCCCATATCTTCCACTGTTTCATCTTGCTGAACAATATGAACAATCTCGCTTTACCATTTTTATGGGGACAATCTCTGTACTTGTGGTTTCCTTGACAGCCCCAACACTGAATGGGCGTCTGTCTCTGTCTTTGTGCTCCCTCTTCAGTCATTCTCGGCTCTCTAAATGATGGTTGTCCCTGAAGACTACTTTTGAAAAAGGGAGACTTGTTTCCCTTCTGCCTCTGTTCTTTCTTAAACCTCTTCTGGTCATCCCAAGCCTTCTGAAAGGTAGGCTTTTCTCTTTGTTGTTTGTATAGACATTTCGCCCTTCTTATGGTTTCTTCCATGGTCTTAGGATCGTCATACTAAATCTTGTCACCAATAGAAGGTGGCATTCCACTCAGAGACCTCTGAATTTTGACAGCCTCGTCTTTGATGAACGGAACATACTTCAGTAGTTCCAAAAAACTTCGTTCATACTCATCAATGGTCATGCTGCCCAACTTGAGTTCGAAGAACTCCTTCATATTTCTGTCATAATACCTTTTAGTCAGGTATTTATTCTCGAAATACCTCTTAAACTCCTTCCAAGTGACCTCTTTCTCTCTAATGTGTTGCACCTGCACAAACTGATCCCACCACATGGATGTTTTTCCTTTCAGTTGATACATTGCAATTCTTCCTTCTGCATGGGCGAAATAATCTGCAGTTGGAAGTATTTCCTCATGCCAGGCAACCATGTCTCGGCATCTTCCTCCTTCTTATGTTCTCCATCGAATGTTGGAGGCTTAATCTTGTTCATCTCCCCTTTCAATTCATCCTTTCAGATTTTTGGTGCTTTATGGTAGGGGACGAGCTTGAACTACTGTGTGTTTCCTTGCCAAAATGCTTCGGGGAGAGACGGTAATGTCTGTTACCACTCCTCGATCTTCTTCTCCTCTCAGGGGTTCTGACACTTCTTGATCTGCTTGTGTCACTCTCTTTTTCCAATTTCTTTTCTATTCTTTCTAGGCTCTTCAACATTTTTAAGTTGAATTCACCCTGTCGATCCCTGATTTTCATGAGCTTTCGGCTATCAGCTAGGCGAGCCTGGGCATCTTTCTGCAATCTTTCTATAAGTTTCATCATATGTTCTTCCTTATCCATCTCTTTTCCGTGCCCATTAGAGTTCGATCCTTCCACTTCCACATTGACATCATTTTCTTCTCGTCCGTCTTCTGTTTCGGGGGCAATCTGCACTTTTCCCCACTCCATACTCGTCATTGGTTAACTGGAATTCTGACTCTCATTGAACTCTGCACACGCACAGTGCAATTCAATTTGAAGTTTGGCGGGCCATTAAAAATTCATGAACAATCCACAACATTTATAAGCCAATATGAACAAGAACAAAAGACGTTTCGATTCAAATAAGTTTTTTGAGCTCTCGTTCGGCTCTGCAAATTCCATGCGATGCGAGTATGGCTCCTTCCTCGCTGGCGTCTGCTATGCATGAACATAGTCTAGGGCTAAGTGCTAGCACTCCTTCGCTACTCGCACCTTCATGCGTTGTGGCGTCCAACCCTGGCACCTCCCTTTCACGAAACCCCGAGAAGCGATGTTGATTTTTCTCCTCCCGTTCTCGCTACTCGCGACTTCGCAAGTTTCAATGTCTAGCTCCCATGCTCTTATCTCGCGAATCCCCAAAATCACGAATTACTTTATTCTCTGGGTCCACAGCACAGCTGTCGCCCTTCACCACCGTGGCACGTGGTACGTTCAGGAGGGTCCACGTCACCTTCGGTAATGTCATCGGGTCCCACCACTCTCACCTGTCTTCTCGACTCACTGGCACGTGGTACGCATTCATGCGCCCATGTCCATTCCAAGCAAGGAATCCAACGGTTAGATCCCCTCCTCAGATCAACGGCGCAGATCTTTTCGGCATTTCAGGGTTTCGGGCATCGGAAGTTCATGCACCCCCACATCTCAAACTTCCATCTGCTGAAATCTTGAAGTCACTATTTACTAAGCTACTTGATCCAATGGTCAAGTTCTTCTCCCCATGATCTACGATGTAGATCTTTTCAGCATTTCGGGGTTTCGGAGGTGTTCACCTCTCCTCACTTCCCATCTCCTGAAATGACGATTTCTTCCTGGACAATCAACGGTCTAGATCTCGCTTAGATCGACAGTTGTGATCCAAACATGAATTCACATTTCATGAATCTTCATGAACTCACCCTTTGACCGTTTCAAGTTACGAGTCAGCGAAAGGTTGATCGCCCTCCATGCATTCTTTCTGATGTACGGTCCTGACTAATTCAGAATTTCACGTATCGTGATTTCCATACTCCTGTGCAACTCTGAAGGGCTTTAAACCCCGCGCACACTTCCCCGATCTGACAGTCACAAGGGTTCACCTTCCCTCCCAAACAGATCCTAAGGTTCTAACACTATTGGTGTGGAGACCTATCTCCCCGTGGCCATAGACCACACCAACTGCGGTTTCACACACCGCTAAACCTCTTGAGCTTAAAAACTCGTCAAGTAACTCCTTGACACTTCGGAGTAAACCAAGGTCCGAAATTGGCCTTTTAGACCCAATTTCCCTTGCACTCTCGGTCCAAAGACCGCTCCACTGACCCATCTAGGCTCAGTGTCGAAACCTTGGCTCTGATACCAAACTGTAGCGCACCTTTTCTGGATACCAAGGCTTAAACGCTCTTAAAAGAAATCTATAACACCACTTTGTACATAACTCATACAGGTATTATATAATTCACATGCATTTAAACAAATAAACACATTTAAGCTCAGAGTAAAACATATTATTTACTGCTATAATTTAACAATCAATAGCGTTTCATATTAATTCATATACACAACGGAAATCATGATAACATAAGCAGCAGAGTCATGCAAAACATGATTAAAGCATAATCAGGTACTTATATTTTAACAGTGGTAGAATCCACCAACCAAGTGAAAGCCTTCCACGAACCTCCCAGCCTTAGACCGCACTGCTCATCAGCTCAGCAGTGGGTCACCCCCGAGCTGGGACTAAGCTCCACCCCAAGGTAAGGAATCCTAGGCTAGGCTGAGGTTACAGGGAAAACAACACAGAAAATCTGGAAGGATTCTTCCCAAGATGCCATCTTACGCCCACTACTACCAGACTCTCATTCCCCACATGCATGTTCTGCCCGGGAGTATACACCTTCACAAGCACAGTCCATCGGTGCTAACCTCCCTCTCTGGGTCTCGACAACAAGCCGGATCAGGAAGTCTCAGAGCCCGAAGTTGGTGCTGGACACTCTCTGGAAAAAACCTCTTCCAATAACAACCACCTCTCTCACCTAGATATATCACACATAGGCTCAATCACAACTCGCGTTGGCCATCAAGACATGCGCAGTCTAGCTCTGCGTGGTCACCTTAGCCAACCGGGAATACAAACACAACCTCTCAAACAGGCTCAGCAATAGCTCAAGGCCTCACAGTGATGGTTCACGGGAATGCATGATGAGTAATTCTCACAGGGTCAACACAGACTCCACGACTCAGAACGGAGGTGAAACCGGCTCTTCAGAAACAAACACAAGCTTCTCGACTCACAAAATAGAGGTGTACACAGATTTACAGAGCCAAACATAGGGTTTCCAACTGGTTCAATAATGGCGGAATGGTTTAGGGTCACGGCCTCGGTACAGAGCCTCCATGCACGGGTTCGATCAGTCGGACTGAGGATGCACACGGATTATCAAAGACAACACGGGATTTTCGACTCTCAGGAACGCACGAGGATTTCTCTGCAGGGGTCGGGTTGGTCATACTATCCAGGGCTCCGTACGCGTTCAGGCAATCGGGTAGAATGGAGGAGGGACCATTCTCACGGCTCACCCTGGCCATTTTATTCGCATGTGTCAGGGTTGACACTTTTCACCCATGGAACTGCATGCGTTCCACCAGCACGCATCACCCTTGTGCGTCCTCCCCTTGCCAGAAACTTAGGATAAAACATAAAATGCACATGTCTTTTTGGAATAATATTAAAATATTATTCCCAGGCTTAAGCCCCCTAGGCTCAACACTTAGCCCCTTTCCTACCTTCCAGCCCTTAATTCCTTGCCTTCTCTGTGGAAGCTCAGTCCCCCTTCACTCATTCATCGTGGTCGGTCTGCACCTGGCGGTGTTTACAATTTTATTAAATGTTCTGCATACATACAAGTACAAAATCAGGCCCTTGGCCTCCAACCCTTAGTCTCCCTGGCCTAACAAACACATAAGCCACCAGCCTATAAAACACAATTACAATTTCTTTCAGAACATGGTTTGCAACGGGGCTCGGCCTTGGGGACACTACAAATATTTTCCCAAGGTCAAGTGGATACAGGTAAGGGATGGTATAGACCTTGCTTTCTATTATTGGGATTGTTGGTACAACAAAGTATACATCCTCTAATATATCGTGCTACATCGTCTTGCATTACGGGCCAATGCATGTACCTTCGAAAGTTACCAACTATCTTTCTAACACCAAAATTTCCTAGAACCTTGGAGGTCTGAGCCTCTCTGATAACCTGCAATATTTCACCTTTAGGAACATAGAGCTTGTCTATCTTGTAGAGAAATCCATTATGAAGATGACAATCAACCTTGTCGTCAACTTCTTCAACATGAATTTGGCCATGTAGCTTTTGAAACACCTCTTTGAAGTCCTCATATTTTGTGTATGCCTCTTTGTATGCATCATGGCTTAAAGGATCCATGTGCATAAGGGTTCCCAAAGCTGTAATATTGGATGTGGGTGGCCATGAAAGCATGTTTGTCAAATTATTAGTGTTTCCCTTCTTATACTTGATGACTGGATGAAACTATTGTAAAAACCTCATCCAATTGTAATGTTTGGTTTGTTGTAGCTTACTATGGGCCTATAAATATAGTAGTGATTGGTAATCTGTATGGATGATGGTCTCATTTCCTATTAGATAGTGCTTCCACTTCTTGACAACTTTAACAAGGCATAGAGATCCTTTTCATAAGTAGGGTAGGAATTTTCCCATGAAATATTTCATAATGATAGCATACATGCCTTCCTTTTTGCATTAAAACTACTCCCATGGCATACCCACTTGCATTTGTTTTCACTTCGAAAATATTTTGCAATTTTGGTAATGAAAGAACTAGGGCTTGACTGGTCTTTCTTTTCAGCTCATCGAAATCCTTCTGTTAATTCTTACCCCACTAGAAATTCTTACCACTAGCTATTATGGCATGGAGTGGTGCAGCTACTACTAAAAATGAAGTTATGAACTTCTGTAATACTGTGTTTCCTCAACAAAGCTCTTACCTTCAATGACAATTGTAGGAACTATTCATTTCATGATGACCTCTGTCTGTGTGAGATCTATCTTGAGTTCCCCTCCACCGATCACATACCCCAAATACACCAATAACTATTAAGCAAACTCACATTTCTTGAGGTTATTTAGTAGATGGTGTTTTTTCAAGATCTCTAACACCTACATAATATGTGATATGTGATCTTCCTAGGTAGAGCTATAAACCAATATATCATCCAAATATACCTTAACAAAGGAATCTAAATATGGACATAATACATCATTCATCAGTTTCATAAATGTAGTTGAAGCATTACATAAGCCAAATGGCATGACCAACCATTCATACAGACCTTATCTTAGCTTGCCTTGAAGATGGTCTTCCAAGTATTTTCTTTTTTGACACATACTTGGCGGTATCCTAATTTCATATCCAACTTGGTGAAGTACTTGGCGTGCTGCAGTGGGTCTAACAAATCATCGATCCTGAGTAGAGAGTATCGATTCTTTAGTGTAAATTTTTTTAAAGCTCTATAATCGATGCGCATCCACCAAGTCCCATCCTTCTTGTGTACTATAATGATAGGTGACCCACAAGGTGAGGTGCTCAGTGGAATCACTCGCTACTCCAACAACTTCTTCTTCACTTCATTTGATTCCAAAACAAACTAATTATATAGTCTAATGTTCAACAATGGGGAGTCTGACAATAACTTTATTTCGTGTTCCACTTCCCTCTTGGGTGGTATCCCTTTAGGCTCCTAGAATACTCCTCTGTGTGCCTATAGAAACTCCTCCAACTGATATTTTTTCTCTTTAGTGCACCCCTCCATGGATGCCTTTACTCTTATTGACTATGGGCTTACAAATACAATAGTGGTTGGTGATCTGTGTGGATGATGGTCTCATTTTCTATTAGATAGTGCTTCCACTTCTTGACAGCTTGAACCAGGGCATAGAGATCATTTTCATAAGTAGGGTAGGAATTTCCCTATGAAATATTCATAATGATAGCATACATGCCTTCCTCCTTGCATCAAAACTACTCCCATGGCATACCCACTTGCATCTGTCTCCACTTCGAAAATATTTTGCAAGTTTGGTAATGCAAGAACTAGGAGGTCTTTCTTTTAAACTCATCGAAATCCTTTTGTTAATTCTTACCCCACTGGAAATTCTTACCACTAGCTATTATGGCATGGAGTGGTGCAGCTACTGCCGAAAATTAAGCTATGAACTTCCGCAAGTATTGTGTTGCCCCAACAGAGCTCCTACCTTCAGTGACAGTTGTAGGAACTAGTCATTTCACAATAACCTCCATCTATGCGAGATCTATCTTGAGTTCCCCTCCACTGATCACATACCCAAATACACCAATGACTATTAAGAAAACTCACATTTCTCGAGGTTAGTTAGTAGCTGGTGTTTTTTCAGAATCTCTAACACCTACATAAGATGTGAGATGTGATCTTCCTAAGTAGAGCTATAAACCAATATATCATCCAAATATACCATAACAAATGTGTTGATATTATGGTAGTTGTGGGAGGTATTTACCTCCACGTGTAAACCTGACAAGAATAGAAGACTCCGGGAAGCAAGAGAAAACCCTAATGAGTTGGCTAATAACCCTAGAAGTCTTGTCAGCTCAAGAAGATAATTTATATTAGGTTATTGGCCTCCAAGAGAAGAAGTCGGCCAGAAACAATAATAATACACTGAATAGACAGGTACCCAGAAGGAGAAGTCGGCCCAAATAAGTCTGCCATAACCACTATAAATATAGGGCGCCAGTCTCTCATTTGACACATCTCAGCAGTTGCAGAGAGCCAGTTCTGTGTAGTGCAGATGCAGTCTTGTGCACAGGTTTGAAGGAGAGTTGTTGCTGCAGCTAGAAGTTATGTTTTGGCTTGGACTATATCTTGGCTAGGGTTTGGACTATCTGATCAGCTCTCGTTGATGCGTTATCCTTGGGGAAAGGTGCGCTACCCTTTGTTTGGCTATCTAGCCTAGGGTTTGCTTCCGGAGTGATTCTCTGTCAAGGTTAAGGTGCTCGGAGGGTGGCTTCAGCCTATGGTTGGGTGACAAGGGTATTGTCAATGGTAAAACAAGCACACATCCTTCATATTCTAACAGGTTATGGGCCCACACTTCCTTCACTTAGTCTAAACACTGGAAGGAAACATAGCCGCTAGGATAATGAGCTCATTGAGGAACTGTCGCTAGGGTTACTAGCAGGAGCAGTTACAGAAACCTTAATCCTCTTGTTGAGGCACCTTAAGTGAAGGGATTGACCTAATCTCTGGACAGATCAATGCACCCTAGCCTAGCGCATCTCCCAGTACTCTCAGCAAGCCAAGAAGTCAAGTTTGAGTTTGTAGTCAAATCTAGGGTTTGACCAAGTCAAAGCAGCCATGACCTATTCTATGAAGTCAGAGAACAAGTTAGATGGAGCCTCTAACTTCAAATCATGGCAGACAAGGATTGACCTCATCCTTGCCAATAATAAAGTGTTGGATATCATGAAAGGAAAGATCGTGAAACCAGAGTTTGAAGAAGGAAAAGAGAAGGAACCACAGAACGTTGCAGCTATGGAGAAATTCAAAGACAATGATATCAATGCTATGAGTATCATAGTGGAATCTATAAAAGACCACTTGATACCCTACATCTCCCATCTTGACTCATCAAAGAAGATGTACGATGCCCTAACAAATCTCTTTTCAGTCAGAAACATTGGACAAGTTATGAGTCTGAAGAATGAGCTCCGTGACATGAAGATGAATGATGACGACAGCATAACATCATACTTTGTGAGAATCTCTCAATTAAGAGATCAACTACAAGCTATTGAAGAGATCATCTCAAATAAGGAGTTGGTAAACATATTACTCAATGGTCTTCCCAAGACGTGGGATGCATTTTTCGCAAGCATGAACACAAGAAAGGAGTATCCGACATTTGAAGAACTTTGGACTTGCTGTGCTCAAGAAGAATCAAGGATCAGTGCAAAAGAGAAACCCCAAAAGAAGTACGATGATCAAGCCTTCACAACAAGATTCAAGAACTTTAGGAAGAAAAGGAAGTTTGGTTCAAGGAGGAAGCCAAATAAAGAGAAAGACATTTCAGAAGTACAATGCTTCAACTGTCGAAAGTATGGTCACTACAAGAATCATTGTCCTGAGCTAAAGAAAAAGAAGGAGAAACACGACCCATCAATTGCCGAAGAAAAGGAACCTACAAAGAAGACTAAGCAGGATGGATGAGACTTCTTCTTCTAAAGGTAACAAAACTCTTCTTATTTCTTGTACATATCTTGTTTTCATCGTCTATGTACATATCTTGCATATCTATCTCTTAGAAGATAATGTGTTCCAAGAAGAACTATACCTATGGAAGAACAACAAGATAAGAATGGATATCATTAGATAATACACATGAAATGATGAAATACAAATCATGTGGAAGCTATTGCAAGATAAGCCAAATCAATCATGAAGAGACTTAGAAGAAGCAAAGACAGAAAGACGTCAGCAATCAAGAGGAAATTGGAAAAAGACTTATGATGTTTTGTAGAAGACAACAAGACATAAGCGTGGACTCTGTTAGACAAGAGAGCCAATTACATATTGCAGAAGACAATAAGGATGCATATGGAAGCGTGGACTCTGTTAGACAGAGGGAGCCGATTATATGCACGCATACATGAAGCAAGAATTAAGAGGGAGCTAACCCTATGATCCATTGAAGATGATGAAGTATATATCCATGATAGCAGCCATTAAAGACAGTACGTATTCTTCAAAGAGAAGCCTTAAAGTATCCTTGGTTGTCCATCCACATCCATGATCCTATGATGGAATCTTTAGGGCATGAAATATATAAGAAACTCCATGGAACCGAGAACTAAAGAAACACATGAAGATTCCAAGAAAGAAAGAGAAGCCAGAACAACCAGTCATTGTATCAAGAATCACAAGATTGTTAGCCTGATATAAACTCAATAAAAGCAATCAAGCAAAGGAACTAAAAGTCGTGATGAAGAACAGTGTATGGAAGACTTATGAATGAAAGCATTGCGAGATCCAAAACTAGAGGTTCTCCCAGATGGAGGGAGAAGACTATGATGATTACTTGTTCCAGTAAACTAGACTTATCTCTACATGAGTCATTATATCATTTGCAACATCCATGAGTCGGAATTCTACATCAGATGAATTCAAAGAATGTTCTCCAAAGAAATTGAATAAAGAAGCGTATGAAGAGCAATCTCAAGACTTTAAGGCATACTAGAAGAGACCCTTGTATGCAGATAGAAGAAGATAACTTGGTGGAGAACCTCCAGTGCACAGCAGAAGCGTGGTGAAGATTTCATATAACATCAAGATGATTACTCAATAGATCAGATCTCATGATGACAGAAGAAGTGCCACATGGATATGTTCCAGTCTTTCCAACAATGATATACTCTATTGTTTAGAGCTACATAAAGCCTTCACAGTGTTCCAGACTAAAGTACATTTGAAATCAAACATTACATTATCCATGATGAAGTCCAAAAAGGAGAAAGTGGTTCTCCAATACATATCTCCATAGATGAGCAAATAAGCAGACATTTTGGTAAAGCTTCTATCCAAGATGAAAGAGTTTGTGTACTGAAGCTGGAGCTCGTGGAAACAACTTCCTTATTGAAAAAGGAAGAGATGACTCCCAGGGTGGGAGGGAGCACTGAAAATATTATTGAAGACATTCATTTTCAAGATTGAAAAATAGTCCATCTTTGACAGATGCTTTCCTGTTCAGAAAGTGGATTGAGACTTCTGACGAACAGTAATTTCCCATTGTGGTTAACATGGGAAATGGTCCAAATTGATATGTATCATAGACAGTGACTTCCCATTGTGGTTAACATGGGGAGTGGTCTAAGGCAGTCTCTCTTCTTGAGGGTTACTCAAGAAAACTGGCCCGCCTCGCCGAACAACGATTTCTCATTGTGGTTAACATGAGGAATGGTCTGTTTTGGAGGTTGATACAGGACAGTCTTTTCCTCTTGTGGTTAACAGAGGAAATGGTTCGGACAATCATTCCTTAGGGTTTATACATTCTCTCCAGGGTGCACTTTGATTAGTGTAGGAGGAATGGCCCAGGGTGGGGAGTGGTCTAGGCTCAACAATCAGGGACTTGCATTCCTTAGGGTTTATACATTCTCTCCAGGGTGCACTTTGATTAATGTAGGAGGAATGGTCCAGGCTCAACATTCCTTAGGGTTATACATTCTCTCCAGGGTGCACTTTGATTAGTGTAGGAATAATGGCCCAGGGTGGGGAATGGTCCAGGTTCAGAAGACAGGACAATTATTCTTCCTTGCTTGAGAAGAATAGTCCAAATATCTCATTGTTCTACTCTGAGGGTAGATATTCTTTCAGATCTCACAGATGTGAGTGAAAGATTGGCCCAGATGATTCAGTTTATATCATAACATTGTTTATGTGCAGGTTGCTATCAGATGTTTGTTGTGAAGATTGTATGTCAGTAGATGTAGACTATTGTGGTGGATACGTTCCATTGTTCGTGACTATACATTGTTGATCAAGTACTTGTGTGTTACTTGGTGTGGTAGTGTACCACTGGATTGTAGTTATGTACTACTATGGATAGACACAGTTGTGTTGTATTTTTGTTCTGATTGCCTTGAAGACTATCAGTAGTTTATTGGAGATAATCATCATCCAGACGAATGATGAACAGAGATTTTCCAGACAGAAAATGGTTCAGAGCATTTACTCCTAGATTATAAGAATGGCTCGTGTATCACTCTATGGTGTGAGTGACTTATCCAACATCATGTCTGATTACTCAGATGAAGTATGGTTTCGAGAGATGATGCATCTGATGGTGATGGTGATGTTCATGATCTAGTTATGAGATAGTCTATATGACTATGTTGATGCTACCGGGTGAATGGTATGTTTTTGTGCTCAAGACCATTACCTGTAATACCTCCCTAGCTAGGAGGGGGTGTTGATATTATGGTAGATGCAGGAGATATTACCTCCACGTGCAAACCTGACAAGAATAGAAGACTCCAAGAAGCAAGAGAAAACCCTAATGAGTTGGTTAATAACCCTAGAAGTCTTGTCGGCTCAAAAAGATCATTTATATTAGGTTATTAGCCTCCAAGAGAAGAAGTCGGCTAGAAACAATAATAATATACTGAACAGACAGGTACCCAGAAGGAGAAGTCAGCCCCAGTAAGTTTGCCAGAACCACTATAAATACAGGGCGCCAATCTCTCATTTGGCACATCTCAGCAATTGTAGA
The DNA here is from genome assembly GCA_009831015.1 of Picea engelmannii. Classification (NCBI taxonomy): domain Eukaryota; kingdom Viridiplantae; phylum Streptophyta; class Pinopsida; order Pinales; family Pinaceae; genus Picea; species Picea engelmannii. Next base: position 63,820 of record ML822212.1, on the reverse strand, counting down.
GAGCCAGTTTTGCGCAGTGCAATTACAGTCTTGTGCGCAGGTTTGAAGGAGAGTTGTTGTTGCAGCTAGCAGTTATGTTTTGGCTTGAACTATCTCTTGGCTAGGGTTTGGACTATATGATCATCTCTTGTTGATGCGCTATCCTTGGGGAAAGGTGCGCTACCCTTTTTTACTATCTAGCCTAGGGTTTGCTTCCGGAGTAATTCTTTGTCAAGGTTAAGGTGTTTGGAGGGTGGCTTCAGCCTATGGTTGGGTGACAAGGGTATTTTCAATGATAAAACGAGCACACATCTTTCATATTCTAACAAATGCATCATTCATCAGTCTCATAAATGTAGTTGGTGCATTACATAAGCCAAATGGCATGACCAACCATTCATATAAACCTTGTCTTAACTTGCCTTAAAGATGGTCTTCCAAGTATCTTATTTTTTTACACGTACCTGGTGGTATCCTAATTTCATATCCAACTTGGTGAAGTACTTGGCATGCTACAATGGGTCTAACAAATCATTGATCCTAAGTAGAGAGTATCGATTCTTGAGTGTAAATTTGTTTAAATCTCTATACTCAATGCACATTCACCAAGTCACATCATTCTTATGTACTATAATGATAGGTGACCCACAAGGTGAGGTGCTCAGTGGAATCACTCCCTACTCCAGCAACTTCTTCTTCACTTCATTTGCTTCCAGAACAAACTAACTATACAGTCTAATGTTCGACAATGGGGAGTCTAACAATAATTGTATTTCGTGTTCCACTTCCCTCTTGGGTGGTATCCCTTTAGACTCCTAAAACACTCATCGGTGTGCTTGTAGAAACTCCTCCAACTAATATTTTTTCTCTTTAGTGCACCCCTCCATGGATGCCTTTACTCTTATCTACTCATTATCCAACTGATTTTCTCTTAAGAAAAGTAAAACATATTTCTTACTAGAATTAATCAACTTATTGGCTTGGTTGGAACTTGCCAATGAAATATTTGATTTATCTTTGGGTGCATTGATTATGTAGGACTTCCCATCCTTGATCAAGCGCCACTGGTTGGCTCTCTGCATGAAGATTGCATCCCTCATATACTTGTAGGGGCTCCCAAACACTACACCACACATGTCCAGGGGTAGTACATCCAATACCACTTCATCAATAAAGTATGCACTAACAACAAATTTAATCTTACAATGTTTTGTTACTTTGATCTTTGCATCCTTATTTACCCAACCCAATAGATATGGGCTAGGATGATCGCGAACCACCAAATATCCAAGCTTGCTAACTAGATCCGTTGTTATGAAATTAGCCTGTGAATCGGAGTCGAACAAAGTGTATATATTAGTCTTATTGACCTAGATCTTGATGTGGAAGAGTTTAGTCATCTCCTTCTCTTTCTAATGATGAAGGCTAATTAGATTTACCTTATTCTACATTGATGTCTAAAAAATATTCTCATCACATTTGAGTTGAGTTCGACCTAATTGCTTGAATTTGTGACTAGAAGATTCTTTTTCTTTGCATCCTTCTTGCGTTTCTATGGGTTTAGATCTGGATGTAGTTTCAAACACTTTTCCTCGGTGTGATCATCAATATTGCAATGGTTACAATGGTTGTTGGGATCATTGCACTAATGTGCAATGGCTATCGTCTTCTTATCCTTCTCCCTCTTCCACTTGTTCTTCCCCTCCTTGGAAGCTTCATGGTGCTCTTTATGCTTGGAACCACTTAGCTCCCTTTTTTGTGGCCTATGTTTTCCAGATATTGTGCATGTACACATGCCTCATCCACTTTCCTTGGCTTGAAAAACATCACTTGATTTCGTAAATGACTATGTAGACCCCCGAGATACTTGAGGAGTACATCTGAGTTCTTGGAAGAGATACACAACATGGTAGCCATCTTTTTGAACTCGATGGTGTACTCTTGTACAATTTGCCCCTGTCTTTTCCTGAAGTAATGCCAATGAATTCATTGGTCCTCTACATACCCAATAAGACAAAATTGGGACTTAATGAGGATTTTGAAATCCTCCCACTTCGTTATTGGTAGATCACCCTTCATCCTAAGTGTGTTTGTGTGAATTTCCCACCAAGTTAAAGCATGGCCCTCTAAATTTAATTTGACAAATGATATATTTTGTTTATCATCTATATGGTGAACGTTGAGATAAACTTATAGTCATTGCAACCAAGGACTTAGTTTTAGTGCACCAATATCACCTTGTTATGGCTTTATGTCCACTTTCACTTCCATATTGAATAGGTACTGTGAAGGGTTAATGGCACTCAAACTACGCTTTTCTTTCTCAAGCTCTTTCCTCCACTCCTTTTCTAGGTCTTCATTATCTCCCAATTTCCCCTTTGATCCGATCTCAGAGTTAAAGCCTCTAGCCTCTCTATACAATCTGAGATTGCTTGCTAGAGTCGCCATGAGGAGGGACATATTGTGAGATATGTCATTGACTTGATCTTCTAGCCTCACAAATCTCTCATATGTTGGATCTCAACAGTTGTTATAAACATACTCATTGGCCATGGCTAGGGTTCTGCAAGTTTCTTCTTAAAATGATCCATGTATCCTGCAACTTCCCACAAATACCCCAAAGAAACTCGGCTTTGATACCAGTATGATTTGTAAACTTTCGTGAATATTCCAATAGAACAGTTCGTCACAACAAATTTTAAACTATTATGAAATGTTAAATTTTTACAATTTATTTTCTTAGATCCAAACTTATTTAATTACCAGTTTTGCTTGAATTTAAGAAACAACTAAAAAAAATGAAAGAACGGGCAAAAAATACACACCATCCACAAAAATGAATATGAGATTTGATTTGGAAAACCTAATACGGGAGAAAATCCAGACACAAGGTGAGGCCCATGCTCTTCTCTCTTTGTTTCAGTTATAAAATGCACATACAAAGGAAAGGGAACTCACTATGGAGTTATCTTTTGACACTATGGCCTAAACGATTGCTAAAGAATCCTCCTCCTCCTATGTTATGCTCACAAAATACCACTCTCAAATGTTTTGCTCAACTATGGAACAAAATACAAATCAAAAGAATGGAACCCCTTTTTCTCCTAGTGACCCGATATTTAACATAGCTCGATAGTCATTGAGGGGTAGGGTTTTGACTTCTTCAACTTTCAATTAGTGATAAGGTTTGGACCTTCTAGAATCTTCTTGAAAGTCCCCACCTGACTATCCCCAGACGTTTTGAATAATGAGGGTTGACATGGCATCCACTCGTACCATGGTAGTCAACATGGTAAGTCAACTTGTGGGAGGTATCACTTTCACATACAAACTCCAATTGAGGTGATTCTTACACCATTGGCAAAGTATCAATGTGTAGAATATAAAATCTTGCTCCATAATAGGTTTGGACCCCCAAAAAAATGTCGTTTGATGCCTAAAAATGACTCTGGAAAATTTCAAACAGTTTTTTGGACCCAAATTTCCAAATTGAGACCTACCACTAAAATGGCTTTGCAAGTTGATTTCTCCAATTTTTTCCACTTTGAAAGTATCGAGATGGATGACAAATAATATAATGATTCAATCTAGATCAGTCTTCCACATGGAATTCTCCAAGATTTCTCTAGCTAGTCATCTATGATCCCCAGAATTCTCCAAGATTTCTCTAGCCAGTCATCTATGATCCCCTATGCAACATTATGATCCAAACTCTATATTTGGAACTTCCCCATCCAATCCCATTCTGGGGGATGACAAACCCAAACAAGAAGATAGTGGGAAGGAGTTGAAACAAGATGGTAATCCTCAAACTTCATTTCTTTAAACTTTGCACTACCATGGCTAAAAAAGGTCTTCTGTTCCCTTTTCAAACTTTGTTTTTTCACAGCATATTATAAGATAGACAGACAATTATTTCAGTTATATGTTCTTACAAACTATGCTATTATGAATCACAAAACGTGTGCTTTCATTTTCTATTTTCCTTAGAATCCTAGTTTCCTAGAAATAGGCCACAAGAACGGCTAAATGTAAACTTTTTTAACCATATTAATACAAAAGTTTCTAACTTAACATATATATATATATAAGCGTCCTCTTGAACCTTTCAACCATATTAATACTAACGTTTCTAGCTTTTATATATATATATATCTATATTAAAGAGTGTACTCTTGAACCTTCCAATATTTTAATTAGAAAAAGAGTTGCATTATAACATTTTCTTTAAATTTAGAAAGAATGTTATAAAACTTTTTATTTTTCATATATTGATTAACTTAGCCACATTTTTTTGTAAGCATACATAACAAATTATATGTTGAAGATTCATACAAAAAGTCTTTGTTGTTGACTTGTCCAACAACAATACCAACAAAGATTCATAAGGAAAACTATACCAACAACAATGAAATAGATCTTTTGTCCATATAATATGACTCAAGTTTTCCTTCCTACACTCTAAACATTTTAGAGAAAAGACCGAAGTTTGCTAGAGGCTAAAGCATTGCTATTGCTACTCCTCATGATACAAAAGGCTAAAAAGAAATGCATACTAATCATTCAGCTCGAGAGGGAGCTTGAGGCTCCTAGGGAGGCATCAATGCTGCGGATTTGGCATTCTTTGTTGTCGTTGTTTTAGTCGCTAAAATGGAAGATGGGAGTCGAGCCAGGGCCTCTTGAAGAAGCAGGTAGAACTCATCCAATTGCAATTGGATGGTATTTTGAGCGTCCTCGTGTGTTTGTAATATCTTTAAATGCCAGTATTAATCGACATTTTTCCAGTACTTGGAATCTCGACCTCTCACGCTGCCAATGTCTAGAACCCAAGTTATCATGGCCTCGTCCACCTCCTGGGTTGGTATCAAGGTTCTTTCCTGGCCTCCACCTCCTCCATGTGCTCTTGAATGTGAGGCGGGGTTGCTTCTTGGAACTCTTTGAACTAGTGTGCCAGGAGTCTACCCTCCTCTGTTGTTGGAAAATGGCTCCACCGATGTTCCCCCCACGTCTATACCTGTAGCGGTATCCTCTCCTAGGAACCATCGAGCTCACAATCCGCTTTCCAAACCCAAGATGTAGGCGGACTAGAGATGTTTTGGGTATTGGCTCGCTAGGAACCATCGAGCGTTCGATAAATTCCTTCTGTTCCAGGGAGCTGCAACTGACCCAAATTCTATGGTGACCCTAGATTTCATGTTGCCCCGATGAAAAATCTCGGAAGATAAGTCCAATGAGGCAATGGTACTTCACTCGGGCGAGATTAACTATCGCATTGATCTTCCTCTGTACCTGGTGTCCTTCAGAGCTAACTCCAGACGAATTTTGCGTGCCCTCAACCTTTTCCAGCTTTTTTAACATCTATACTCGGGTGGGCTAAAGCTACCTCAAGACGAATGTCACGTGCCCTCATCCTTTGCCAACTCCCTCCTTCCAGTTTAAAACTCAATAAATAACTCATATATCGACCTAGACGTGGTGAGCTTAACTGTCCCGACTGCATGTCCATGTGGTTGATTGGCTCAACTATTCCAACTGCATGTCCATGTGGTTGATTGGCACATCCCCCAATATCCCTCTCCTCCGTGGCTTTTTTAATTAAGCTCGCCAAGACCAATAATCGTCAAGGTACCAATAATAGTGGGAAGCTAATGGTTATGTGGCTTTTACATGAAGGTTTGAGAAAGTTGCAAATATTTGGAAATTCAAAATTAATAATGAACTAGGTAAACAATGTTCAATTAAAAGCTTTGATAAATCAGTTCCCAAAGGTTAAAACAGATCGATGGAATTTATCGATATTTTTAAATGTCCTTTCGAATTCGAGGGTTAATTTATTTCTCTTCCTTTTGTTGTTCGAGTTTACCTCCCACAAAGGCTTTTGTTTCTCTTCCTTTCGTTGTTCGAGTTGATTCGGCAAACTTAAGACGAGTGTCAAAAAAATTGAAGGGGATTAATGCATAATTAGTTGTCTAAACCCATTCAGAAATGTAAAAAGTTCCATTTAATTTCAATCTTTCAATAAGAATGCAGTACCATACATTCAGAAGAATTTCTAAGGTAAACCCCGTGAAAGATTTACCCTACGAGTTCGAGTTTCGTGAAAGATTTATCCTACGAGTTCGAGTTTCGTGAAAAGTTGTAGTAAACTCTTAAAGAACATTCCAGTCCTCTGAGTTCAAGTTTAAGTTTAATGAAAATTTGTCAACTCTTAAAGAACATCCCAGTCCGATTTACAGCAAGATTTATCCTCTGAGTTCAAGTTTAATGAAAATTTGTCAACTCTTAAAGAACATTCCAGTCCAATTTACAGCAAGATTTATCCTCCGAGTTCGAGTTTCATGAAAATTTGTAAACTCTTAAAAAACATTCCGGTCCGATTTACAGAAAAATTTATGCTCTGAGTTCGAGTTTCATGAAAATTTGAAAACTCTTAAAGAACATTCCAGTCCGATTTACAGATTTTAAACAATTGTTTGTTTAAAGAAACCTTCCAGAGCATTAATTCCCAAACAGGCGTCCATCGTCATTCACAGATCGAATAATGCAAAGTCGGGCAATTATCAGCTTTTTAACAGGTAAAAGTGCATACAAAACACAACTCATTTATTATTATCAAAGCCTGTATAACTCACATCACATACGATTGAAATATTTACCCACACAATGCCCGCTCCATGCAGAAGCTTAATACATCGGGGATAAAAGATAACTGAAACTGTAAATAAAGAGATAGAGTTAAGCTGAGAAGCAATCTTAAGCATAGGGTTAGGGTTCAAGAAATGGGAATAGTGACAGACTTAGGCTTCTCGGCGTCGGAGGGCTGGTGCTTGCCCACGGTTACAGTCAAGACGCCATCCTTGTAGGTTGCCTTTATGTCCTCTACATTGGAGTCTCCGGGCAGGCTAAATTTCCTCATGTACCTTGCCCTCCGCCTCTCCATTCTTATGACCTTCACCTCCGGATTCAGCTGCTTGTTTTTCTTCTTTTTCCCCGCGATGTGAAGGATGTTGTTGTCCACTTTCACCTGCGCAGAATACATCCAAATCACATGAATAAAAGCAAGCAACAATGGGGAAAAACGGCACGGAACAGCAGTTCAAGAAGCCACAAATGGCATACCTTGATATTATTGGCCTCGAGGCCGGGCATGTCCAGAACGAAGATATAGCTATCGGGGACCTCCAAGATATCGGCGCTGGTTCTGAACATAGCCTTTGTGTCTCGAACGTATCTGCGCGCGGGTTGCTGCAGAGACTTCTCTGCTTCGTCGGAAATGTTGAGCAGCTGCTCCATCTCTCTAGCCAGATCGTTCATCGTTCCTTCCAAGACTCTCTGGTAAACACAAACCCTTTGTTTCTTTGGCAGAACAAAACGCACAATGAATCAAACGCTCTAAATTGCAAATATCCGTAGCTCTGGGATGTTACAGAAAGAGGGAGCAGTAGTATATAAATGAGGGAGTGCATCCCAACCATGTGCATTATGTGGAAGAATCGACGCGCTTCTCATCCTCATGTCTCTAGAAACCTGTATGTAATCTTCTAGAGACATCTACAAAACATATCTCTAGAACCTTGTATGTTCTATTCCAGAGACATCTATGAACTTTTTGTGTCCGTTCGGGGCAATATAGCGACGGATCTAGTTTTCCACTAGAAAGAAAGATTTTACAACTAGTACGGGGTTTTAATCCAATTTTTCCTTGCATTTTCTAGTGATTTGAGGTTCATTCTGCCATTGTTTTTCGATTGGTCAAGCTAGTGAAGTGACTAATCTCCCTTGTTTGGAGATGATAATTAACTTGTTTAATGCATTAAAAAATGAAATATATAGATGAAAGTCTAAGAAAACCCCACATAGTATTCACATTAATTTTGGTTGATTATTTGGTTGTTCTTGTTTAGATCGTGGATCACAGGCAATGAACGCATTCAAGGTCTATTCCTTGTTGCCATTCTTATAGCAAGATGGCTTTGTCCTTATCAATGGTAATTTGGATTCAAATTCGAGAGCACGGGCTAAGAAAATTCATCCCAACTGTTGATTTTCTCAGACTACTCAATCATCCATTTAAACGTCTTTATAAGGTAGTAGTTTTAAATCACTTCATCATTTCAATGCTCTTTGTTTTCGCTCTCTATCACCACAGTGTAGTGATATTGGTTTTGTGTGGAGCACTCCTCCTTTGAATGTGGTAATGCTTGCATGTCTCTGTAGTGTGTGTTTTGTGTGAATATGTGTCTATGTGTGATCCAGATTGGATCATTATATTATTTGTCATCTATGTTGATGCCTTCAGAGTGGAAAAAAGTGGAGGATCAGCTTGCAAGGTCATTTTAGTGACAGGTCCCAGTTTGGGAAATTGAGGTCTAGAATCTTCTAGGGCCATTTTGAGGCATCAAATAGCATTTTTTTGGGTTAAAACTTCTCCAACATTTATGGGACCCCGTGATGTTATTCTGCACATCGATGTCTTTCCAACGATGCAAAAATCACGTCAATCGGAGCTCGTGTACGAAAGTTATGCCTCTCGTAAGTTGATTTACCATGTTGACCACCATGGTATGAGAGGATGCCACGTTAGCCCCTATTACTCACACATATGGGGCTAGCCACACATGTAATTTCAAGAAAATTTTAGAAGGTCCAAAACCCTATCACAATTGAGGTTGAGGAAGTCATAAACCTACCCCTAGATGGCTATCGGGCTATGTTAAATACCAGACCACTAAGAGGAGAAGGGGTTCCATTCTATGTTATTGTATTGTGTTCCATAGCAGAGTAGAACAACTAGGAGTGGGAAATTATAGAGCACAACAGAAGGGGTTAATGTTTTGTAGTAGCCTAACGGGGCACAGGTCTCAAGTAACTCCATGGAGAGTGCCTTCTCCTTTGTACTTGCATTATTTCCATACTATAGAAAAGAGAGCATAGCAACCTCACCTTCTAGTTGGGTTTTCTCTCGTAAGGGTTTCCCAGAGAAAATCATTGTATTATTTTTGTGGATGGTGTGTGACTATATTTTATTGTTCTTTGTTTTATGCATTTTATCTATTTCATGCATAAGAAGAAAACCAATAACTAAACATTTTGTACTCTAAAGGAATTTAACCTTCATAGTGTAGATTTCAATTTTATTTATCAGATCGACTATGACAAACTGTTCCAGTGGAATATCCACATTAGTTTATAGATCATATTGGTATCAAAGTAGGTTTTCTTAGGGTATTTGTGAAAAGTTGCAAGATCCGGGAATCGACTTGCGATCCAGTAACCCTAGCCATAGCAGACGATTTTGTTCATAACAACCCTCGAGATCCAGCAAAAGAGAGATTTGAGAGGTTGGAAGCACATGTCGTCGATATCAATCGCAGTATGAACCTCCTCATGGCGGCTCTAGCAAGCAAACTTAGATTGTTTGAAAATGATGGAGGCTCTAACTTAGAGATAAGATTGGAGGGGAAATCGGGAGATCAAGAAGACCTAGGAAAGGAATCGTGAAAAGAACACGATAAAGAACAATCGATTTCAAGTGTCGTTAAGGAAGAGAAAAAAATTTGTGTGATATATTGTAAGGAAGAAAACTTATGGTCCATGCGATATGCCACACACATGTACTACACGAAACGAATTTTAGTGCAATATGTGTTTAAAACATTGTGTATCGAAATAAAATTAATTTTAGTGTGACACGTCATGATAGTGAAAATTTTGAGGAAGTGCAATGTATCACACCCAAAGAAACTTTTATGTGATATGATGTGTTGAAACAAAAAGAACTTTGAGAGTGATGTGATATATTGCCACTAAAAGAACGTTGAGAGCAATGCGATATGTTTCCACTAAAAAAACTTTGATTGTGATGTGGTATATCGCCACTAAAAGAACTTCTATTGCCATACATTGTGTCACAACTACAAGATGTTTGAGTGAGATATGTTGTGTCGCGACTAAATATATTTCAGTGTAATATGACGCGGGCAAGTAAATTTATGAAAGATGTGAAAAAACTAGTTTTGCACAAGTTTTGGAAGAATTCCTAGGGGGCGAAAAATGACTTCCTCATAGGCTAAGGGAAAGATCGATGCAATCCTTTGAGGAGCCTAGTGAGATCAGAGATAAAAGAACCAGGATAAACTTCATATCAACATATCGATATTTAACTAATTAAATACGCAATCTATTCCATTTTTTAAAACCTATCATCTAATATTCATAGGTTTCTTATAACCACTTCTAAGAATCCAACAATATTCACATTCATATGATCACAATGTTCTTAGTTTACTCAACCAAATTTAAAAATAAATATTTCAACATTTTCACCTTATAACGACATACTTTTTGCATCTTTAGGAGTAATTTCTAGTTGTATTTTTTCTTTTTCTTTTTGTTACATTTAGGTTTGGTTCTCCTCTATATCTTCTCAAGAAACTTCTTGTCCAAAATAAGTTTCCTAAATGTTTTCCGAAAATCCACCCACCAGTTATTCTTCCCACGTGTTCTCTCCAGTCAAATTGTTTAGGTCGACCGCAATCTAGGTCACATATCCAACCAATTTCAATTGAAAATCATTGCCTTCACATACATATCAACTCAAACAACCTACAACATCAACTTGTTTAAGCCGAATCCATCCAAGTAGTTCTCCAAACACTTTCACATGCATACGAACTACTTTCACATACATACCAACTCAAACAACCTGCAACATCAATCCAATAGAAATTTGAATTCAATTCCTTGGGCAACAATTTATTCATCAAAAACTTTGATTGTGGTCAAGGGGTCACTTATTGGTATTGCGTGCAAGTCAAAGAGGTCAAAGACATAGGGATTGATCCATGCAAAAGATTACATATAAAACCTCTGCTAGTTTAAACGACAGAAGTAATTCATGTCACTCCCAAACCCTACTCATTCCCTGGAATTTTCAAATAAATAACAAGGATAAGGATGGTGGACTTTCTAAATCAACTTACATTTTTCAAAATATGTGAGATTAGCCAGCTCTCGTAGAAACAACACTATCAACAAGTTTGAATTTTGTAAGAGGTAATAGAAAATTTTCCATGGATAGAAATTTTGACATGTTGGTTAGTTTAGGCTTTGAACAAACATGTGTATATTTATCTAGTCACCTATAGACATTGAACCATGCCAAGGATAAAATGATCATGAAAAGCATACCAGGGATCAAAAAAAAATTAAAATTCTATGATAGATCATGTAAGTCTTTATTCAAAGAAGTCAAGGTAGTTGGTTGGGTTTACTTCAAGCTCCAATGTTTGCAAATAAAAATCCAATCATTAGAAGGACTATCACAAGCATCTTTGCATCCATTAGAGGAAGTAATCTACATTTGAATTGAACATGTTGCAACTTACAACTTCTATCTCAGGCATCTTTGTTATCCTTTCGCGGAAGTACTCCACTTTGGACCTTTAAATTGCAACTTACAAGTAGCTAACAAACAACTATTTTTATTTCTACTCATATAGCTGAAATTATATGTTGACAACAATTATTAGAAGCAACAAATGACGTGTTTGGGTTGAGTCTGGCATATCCATGGTCAAATGAGGCAATAAGGAAAACTCAAGCCAATTGTTGGTCCACACCATATCCTTCAAAATTCCTAGATCATGTTATAACACATATTTATTGAGCTCATTGGGATGCAAAAGAGGAGAAAAATAGCTAGGATTGAAGAAAGAAAGCAATGAATGAAGCCTAAACCCAAAAAAAATAGGAAGATCCAAAACACTCTTTTATGTTGTTTTTCTTTAGTTAATGCATAACTAGACTAACTAAAGAGAACATACTTAAATTCAAATGAGCGAGTGTCATATTTAGAAGGAGGGCTATGAAAGGGCTAGGAGAGACTTAGGGTCTCTTACCCACCTTCCCCCTCCATATCTTGTTTAGAGTTGCTCCATCACCATAGCAGTGATTCAATTTTTCTCTCTAGGTGTCTCCCTTTCATAATTGTCTCTAAGCTACACCATCAAAATAGAAATAATTAGTATCTTTTCCAACCTTATCCCTTATACAATTGTGTTGGAATTGCACCACCATAATTCCAATGTTATTATTAGTATGTGCCTCCATGAGGGACTATTGTTTTTTGTCACGAGTCAAATGTCATTGACCTCTTATTAATTCACCCTAAATTTGCAACTGGCATCTCCAAAGTTTTGTTGAAATTATATATTAATTCAATTTATTTTTTAAAACAAATTTATCTTCCTATTTATGAAATTTTACTCATCTAATTTTTTATTAGTTCAATGCTATACTATCTGACCTTCTTTTTTTTGTAAATAAAAAAGGGGGTATTTCCTTATTAATGCAATGTCACTATATAAAACTGATATATGTCACTCACACGCCACATGTTCCGCCAAACTAGTGGAAATCGAAACAGGTGGTAGCCAATTGTGCTTTCGGCTAAAAAGAGCAACTGCCACTTGCTCCGCCATTTTGTTGGAAACCAAAGCAGGTGGTGGCTGGTAGTGCTGACAAATTTGTTTGGGCATACTAGACATACTAACAAAATCTGAAAACTAAAACAAGGAAAAAAAATGAACAGAGTACCAGACCAGATTGACGAGAAATGAACTCAATCATCGTGCAGGTGAGGCTCAGAGAACTGTGCAGAATTAAACATTAGAGGGGCTATAAGTGTTGATATTATGGTATCTTCGGGAGGTATCAACCTCCATTGTGACCTTTGACAAGATTAGAATATTCAACATAGTTACCAACTTAATGAGAACTGTGACCTCAAAAC